>VWZX01002696.1:118559-388046 GCA_013399015.1 Galbula dea | reverse complement strand
TAATGATTCTATGATTCTGTGATTAGGGTTGGCTATTAGCTTCAGGCTGAGGTATGGGCAGGGCCAGTAGTTAATTCTGAAAACCTCTGTTAGACATTGTGGATCTAATAGAGATCATGACAGAAAAAACTGACAGCTTTTCAGCCAGTCCTGTAATCCAGTTTCACTGCCACCATCTTTAGTCAAGACTATTCTTGGTGTCTTCTACCTGTGGGAGAAATGCTATCAAGAATATGATAAAAAAATGGTATATCAGATTATTTTGGAATTCAGATTTTCAGGAGTCGTGAACTGAAACCCTATCCAGGTAAGCAGTGCTTGGGTAAGGAGTAGGCTCTGGGCCTACCCCATGTTGTGTCAGAAGGGATAAAATGCCATAGTGAGTATTTATTTACCAAGCACTGTGCAAATTGGGATTTTCTTTTGACATTGTTCCACCAGTTAGGATTTACTGTGTAGATCAGTGGATTCAAACCAGCTATGCTGTGGTATTTAGTATTGCTATTATAGAAACACCTTTACATTTAAATGGAAAGTCCTTTGATTTTCTTCATAAAGACAAGAGGAGGGCTGTGGAATTTCCCACATGATTCTGTGTCTCTCTGACTTAAATAAACAGCTTCTATTGCTTTGAAATGGGAACATTTTGGCTATCCTTAATGTTTCAAAGTGGACAAGAGCTACCATCTTTCACTTCCCCTCTTCTGACTAGTTTTCGTGTAAAAGACATTGCCAATTATAGATTTGCTTAATGAACACTTTGATCTTATAGAAATATAGCAGTTAGGTGCCTGGAATATGTTATTTTCATTTGATTTGCACATTGGTACTTTGTACTGCTGTTTTTCAAGAGTGTATTTGTCTTTTTATTTCCTATAATATTCTCATTAGTCACCCTTGCTTCCTAATTCCACAAAAAACCACTAGTTCCTTAACTGATCTGTTGCATATATGTTCTGAAGGTACATAGTAGTCTGCTTTGCTTGTTCCTGATATGCTACTTTATGCGTATGCTCAATTTTTTTCTCCCTTCATCGGTTGCTCTGAGCCTGCTTCCTTAACTTCACCCAGACCTCAGTGTTCTGTAAATAATAGCGGTCATGCTAAAAATGTCTTTACTGGGTTATTCAGCTCTCCATCATGTTAGGATTTCAATGGTAAGGAATTTTGAGGAAAAGGCTTAAATTCACTTGAGCTGAAATGAAAGGTAGAAAAGTAGAGGAAAAAAAAAATCTCTGTTCGATCAGGCTTGTCCTGAACAGACAAGATACACTGGCTAGAGGCTGCAGTTTTGCATGAGTGTAATTGTAGTCAGGCTGACTGAGGATTGGAAAGGACATTCTCATTTGTCATGCAGTATAATCAAATCTGATGCAGATTTTAAAGACCTGCACAGCACTCATAAGACATCAACACTTACTTTTATGCTGTATAAAGTCTAAACAGGAGTAGTTTGGGGTAGAACGTAGTGGATTTTTGCCAGTGTTTGATTTATTGTCTGTAAGTAATGACATGCAGTGATTTTCTGTACAAAGATGCAGCTGTTCTATTTTCTCCCAACTACTTGTCATAGTTGTGTTTCTGGATGCAAAATAAATCTTTCTCAAGATAGCTACCAACAATTTAAGGGTAGAAAAAATTGGGTTTTATAATTTAGGCCCTAGTTAAATAGCTAATCCTCAGCCCTATAAGCAATTTTAGAGCCTTTAGTTTTACTCCATGTATAGTAAAGGTGACGCTATTCATACAATTTATTTAGTTTTGCAGGATTGGGCTTTTTCATCACAGAAACATAAGCACTAACATTTATTTTTAATAAGGTGCTCTAGTCCTTTTGTGCAGACCTATGAGATGTTTGCTTCCTGGGCTGCTGCTTCACAGTTTATGGTGATGTGTTGGGGCTGCAGTTGGAGCAGAATAAGAAAATGAGAATTAAGAATAGATAGCTCTTGTCATTATGGTTTGACATGGAACTGATGGAACTGAATTACCTTTGGCTAGCTCTTTAACAACTATCCAAGTGTAGTAGTAATCAGAGTAATTAAGAGATAGATCAGGATATATATACACTGTTAAAATTTACATCCATTTACTACCCAGAATGGATTTAAGTCCAATTGTAAGTTGCTTTTCCTCACAACAGGTAAAATACAAGTTACCATTACCAGCATGTAATCTAGTAGACACAGTCAGTGACAGAATATTTTAAGTTCATTTTTGCTTTCTTTGTTCCTATGTGTGCCTTGTTTGGCAACATTTTTTTTTTTGTGACTAAGTCCTTGCTGAAATGTATCTCAAATAAACTGCAGTGAAATGAAAAAGAAACAACTGAGAATTTAATGAATGAGCCATTTAGTCATTCACTGTAAATTAAGTCCAGTAATTTCACTAATAGCACGGACAAATTAGTCCCTGTCACCCAAAAGTAAAGATGCCAATGGTGGAATAAGAATAAACTCTTTCTAGGAATATGACATGTATCTGAGCTTACTTTGTAGGGGTCTTATTTTACTTTTCAGATTTTAAATGTATTTGCTGAAATCCTAAGTACTTAGATACTCTGTAGTCTATTGATTTTGCTGCAGCTCCATGCTACAGCTAACAAAATGGATGAAAGCATATGGTGACAGTAATGACTATGGGTTCTTCGTCTTCATAGCAGTGTATAGATATTGGTTAATTAATTACCCCAGCACATTTGCAAAATGGGTAACTATTATGCAGATTCTCATTTATCTTTTTGTTTGTTTGTTGTTGTTGGTTTTTGTATTTTGTTTTGGTTTGTTTTTTTTAAAAAAGACAATAGTTCTGTTTTGCACAACCAAAATTTTGATGTTCTGTTTTAGCATCTGGGACCTCATAGTGCAGTACTTCATATATTAGCATATAAATTAAGCTAATCTGTTATTCTGAGTTTCTTCAAAGAGCTTTTTCAGAAATCAAAGAAACATGTTGATGTTAAATTGCTGGCACAAGCAGGAAGAAGTCTGTTCATGTCCCAGATATGAGTAATTGAATGAAGTCTTTCTGGTTTACATACAGGAACTGAATGAAGTTTCAAGGTGATGATTAAACGACCTGAGCTTACTTTTTAAGAAAAAAATCTTTTGAATTTAAGCTGAAACAAAACTTGTCATATGGCAAATAATAAATAATAAATTGGCACTGTCGAACATATATTTTTACATAAACCTACTGAAGAATTAATTCAGATTTTGTATGTACATGAATGAGTAATTTACTAGGATGTGATGTTAGTGTTTCATACAGAACTATACTAACAGAGGTTTTAGGCATTGACAAAAATACAGAGCATTATAGGGAAAAATATGTGCATTTTATAATCTAGCTTTGGGCTACAGAGGAAGTATTATTTAAAACTATGTAAATGGACAGAGGATTAAAGGATGTCTTCACATTGCCTTATGTGCACTTCCCCCTGCCCCAATCCACGTAGAGTAGAGCCTGTTTATTTTGTAAGGAAGATTACATATCTCTGCTTATTAGAGACTTTATTAAATACTGCCCTGAAAGATAACATGCCAGTACGTAAGGCATTCAGCTCCTACATGTTCAGTGTAATTTATGTAGTATCACACATAATGACTTCAGGAGAAATTTTATTTAGTTCTCTTGATAATTCTTTAGAGTGAAGTCCACATGCTGCCCTAAGACAGGCAAGATCTCATGAAAACACATGAACACATGGAAAGTGTGCTTTTTTCCTGATCCATCTCTCAGCTCCAGTGGAGTAACTGTCTGCTCTTCCTATTAGAATAGCTGAGAAACAAGTATCTCTCTGAAGCCCCCTGCTCCCCAAATTACTCATGGTAATAAACCCATAATTTATTATTCATAATTAGCTTGAATTATGTATTTGTTGTATGAGTTGTAGGTTACTCAGGACTGCTGTAAAAGCTCTGAAGAAAAATTTTTTTTAATAGTTTTTTAAATGAAAAAATGCCTTGTACTCATTATCCTTACCAACCACCAGGCACAGTTCTTTTGAGTCTTTTTGGAGAATATGTCCTTTGTGCAACACCTTAGCATAGTAGCCTCAATTTGCCCTCAGCTAGCCTTCTGTTTGTAGGAGCATTAGCCCTCTGTTTTTGTTGTTCCTTTGGTTCCTTTGCAACTTCATGCCTGGTTGTGAGGATTTACAGTTCTTTTATGCCAACACAGTAAAGTACAGCACAGGCCCTTCTTATTCCAAAAATGAAGTTATTCCCTCATTGACATTTAAAATACATACTTGCTAAAGCTTTATTTAACTAAAATCTGTGGGGTTGTTCATCAGGTCAGATTGGCTAGGAAACCTGACAGTATTTTATAAATGCTTGCATTGGAATGCTGCTTATGCATTCAGAGTGCATACATGGTTCTGGGGGTTTGACTTAGAAAATTGCTGCAGTCTGATGCAGTGGTACATCAGCTCACTGCCACCTTTTGGCATTGATCCCAAGGGTTGGATCTTAATCACATCCAAGTTTTGCAGTACTTGTAAGCCCTACTATGTAAACGACTTGAAAACTTTAACTGCTCTCTAACTGTAGATCTCAAGGACATTATCATAAAATAATATAGTAATGTAATAATGAACAGTGCAGTGTAAATGGCAGATTATATAATCCTATTGTACAATAAATGCATCTCAATATGCAGAGAGAATGTGTTTAGAATGCTATGGAACCAAGTTATTTCAGCAAGATCAATTAGATGTGATTGACCTTAGAGGCCTATTTAAATTCCTTCAGTCGGAAGCATTAATATCTTGGGTACAGCTTGTAGGAAACATGCCATAGTAGCTGTAACTTTCTTTCAAAGACTTTTAATAACTGAACAGATAATTTCTAAAACTCAAGTGGAAGAAGAGAGTACAATTCATGGAAAGAGGGACTGGCCACATGAGAAGAGTACAGCACTATTGTCAGAGGTTGTAGGGAGGCAACTAGGAAAGCTACGGCCTCTCTGGAATTAAAACTGGCAAGGGAGGTCAAGGACAATAGGAGAATGGTTTAAGGACAACAGTAGTGTATGGCTGTTGGTTGGACTTGATGATCTTGAAGGTCCTTTCCAACTGTGATGGTGTTTCTATGTTTCTATATATATATTTATGCCTTTACCATATTAATTGCCATATTTTACCATATACTTTTGCCTAATATACATTTAAATATGCATGTATTGGAATGACCACACAGTTTTGATTCAGATGTTTATGAGCATGGTACGAGCTCATGGGTACGAGGTCTTCTTTGAGCTGTTAGACCAAACTGCAGTCTTCATATGACAATACTTGTAGAGCTGCTTTGTTATCTTTTTTCAGTAAGAATTAGCAAAAATGCTTATAGACTATAGAAAATTACCCTACTTTCACGGGAAGGCAGCACAAATTAATTCTTCTTAGATAAGGTATAGAATAAAAAAGATATTAAGAAATAGTTGGATTCTACTGCAAATATTCACCTTCTGTATGCATGTCATGTCCATTCCCTTAACCTATTTAAAGTTACTTTGGAGGAATGACTGTATGATCTCTAGGGAGAGGAATGAGAACTGCAGTCCTCAGAAGTTAGTCAAGGCTTTTATTAGAATTGTGGCAGTGAAGTAAGTCGAGCACAGAGAGTGCCTGTGTTTCCTGGTGTGAGATTCTAAGTTTTAATACTTCTAGAGAACAGGTGAGGTAATCTGAACCTATCTAAAACTTCCAAGTGGTTTTATTAAAATCCTTCCTTCTTTATAACTTTTTCCCACAGTATGAGTTCAAAGTTCCCCCCAACATTACTCCAAAATATTTGTTACTTTTCCAAGGTCACGATATCTACCTTGGCTTACATGATTTTCTGCCATTCTTCAGAGAAGTAGATTCCTGCTTCTTTATGATTTCAATATAAGGAGCATTCACCAGTGACACAACTATGTCAAAAGTAAGCAATAGTATCCATACTCATTTTGTGAGCATAATTTACTAGTAAACTTAAAACAATTTATTCACTCCTCAGTACTGTAGCCAATAGCTTACTATCTAGCTGCATGAGTTTTTGCATCCATCATCTCAACCACTGATCCAAAAGCAAACCCCATTATGTTCCTTTTGTGACCCTCCTGGGAGGACTTTAGGCCTCTGAACCAATAGATGAATATGCATTTCTTTCATTTGTGAAATAATAGTGTGGAGGATCATCTTACTATAAAAACTCCGAGCATGATTCAATACACATAAGCAACAAATTAAAATGAAGCTATGCTTGTGGAAAAAGAGTGCAAAAGAAATTGCTTAAGGCCATTTCCTATATTTATTGTCATTTCAAATGATATTCATTGCTAGTTTATAGTTTTGTGTAATTTTAAAGTTTCTGTAAAGATGAGAAGACATTTGAAGAAAATTACTGTGTACTTTGTTTCTTCCTGTTCTTCGGTGCATTTTGTGCTCAGCTGTTTGGAAATAATTCAGCCAAGGTGTGAAAACAGTTTTAAAAAAAGAAAATGCTGTTGAAGAATGACCACAGAATGATACTAAAGCCCTTAAAATCTTACAGGATTTGATAAGCATACAGTAAGATATGCCCTAAGGCAAATCCATAAACAACAGACCCATAAAAATCAAAGGCTACTGATTCTACAAACTCTGTGAAAAAAGAATCATGTTGATACCCTCTTGCACTCTATCCCTTGTCTACACCAGCTTATCCTAGTGCATGAATTTCCTTCTATCGTGAATCCCCTATCTGCCCTTCCCTTTGCTTTCTTTGATCATTCTGTACATTAGAGTATGCTTGCGAAGTTTGAGGTGTGTCTAGCCAGGTCACTCCCCACACTTTGTGTTTCTCACTGTGAGCGTGCAGACTGATCGTTGTCTGAGAAGTTTGTTTCTTACTAGTCAGAATCTGTTGCAGCAGATTTGGTCTGACTTTCCTGTGAAGGTTGAAAGGTTGTGTGATAGATTTAATGTTCTTTTGGCTTATGGGGGTTAAATGAGAGGACAAGCAATAAACTGTGTGACAATCTATGAACCCTTAACTTTCCTTAAAAATGGGCTAACACCAGTGTTTTGGGTACGTATGTATTACATGAGGTCTGAGAGCCTATTGAGTCATCTCCTGCTAAGAATTCTAAAAACATAATTGGAATAGCTTTTGTTAATACAGATACATTATTACTTATGGATACTTCAGATTTCCTGTAGGTTTCTTACCTTGTAATTGGCAAGAACTACTAAGCAGATTGTATATTATCCAAGATTTTAACTGATTGAAAATTGCTAATTTGATGGAATTCTTCCAGTTGAGGAGAGAAATGTTTGAAAATTACATTCATTCTTTACCATCAGGTACTTCTTCTTTTGCATTTTGCTTTTTATTTCCATACTTCGAAACAAACTAAAGAAAGACTGCAGCACAGTATGTTAATCATTATTAACAGTCTGTAAAGATATTTTTGTGGTAATTTTCTATGGATAATAGATGGGTATCAGTGTCTTTTGAACTTATTTTTCAGCTTAATCTTCTGTCTTTATTAGGAAGCTATGGGTACATAAAATCTACTTTAAAAAAATAAGGCAGAGTCAAACTAGGCATTGGAAGCCAAAATTCTCAACAGCTTCTAGAAGAAGAGACATCAATGACTCAGTTCTTCCAGATGCAAATTGAGAACATTTTCCTCCTTAATATATTCTGATGATTAACAAACTGGCATAACTCAATGTGATGATCAGCTTGAGTTGTTTTTCTCAGAGGAGACACTTCTCAAAGAGCTCAGAATAAGTGATATGACCAGCACTGGCTCGGAATGTAGAAGGCAGCCATTGGGATACCTTTTCTTTTCACTCGTGCAGATTTGCCTCAAGCTTTCTGAAGCATCTTATCAAGTGGAAGCTCTTCCTGAGCATGGATTGCAGAATGGGCAGATCAAAAAAAAAATTTCCATTATTATAGCTAGAAAAAGGAATTTCTATAGCAACTGATAATTTCAGGCCTATGCAGTTGGAAAGAACAATCTCTTTCCAACTCAGTCAGTCTGGTAAAGTTTTCTGTCTAGGAAACTTTAATTGTTTCCTCCCCATGCAAACACAGAGCAGCACATGCTAAGGCTGCTTGACACAGCTCTAACAATACCCACACTCGTGATCCTAATACTCTGACATGAACATGCCTCTAGAGGAGACCTTCATATTTTGTTTAGTGGAAAGAAAACAATTCCTTAAACTGGGGTAGGTCAGGAGGTAGCCTGCTGAAATTGAAATATGCAACAGTAAGCAGTACATGGGGAGCTCTGTTATGACTGGGCTAACAAATGATTGTAACAATAATAAGTAAGACATGCTGGAAAAACTTATAATAGAAATAGTAATTCTGCTGTCCCTAACTATCCAGGTGAAAAATACTTTTCCAGAATCTTAATGTTTGAGGTCAATCCAAGTTGGGTTCATTCTGCTTTTTCAGCATTTCTACCAATCAATCTGCAAACATAAGATGTGGGAACTTATAACTGGTCACAGAATCACAGAATGTTAGGAGTTGGAAGGGACCTCGAAAGATCATCTAGTCCAACCCCACTGCCACAGCAGGATTCCCTAGATGGTCCATAAACACTGAATCAGCATGTAAGTTATATGTATCTGGGCAGACATGATGAGTCTGTGCAGAATGCCCTAAACATATGCTGGTAGGAGCATGGTCTGATGAGAAGGTATAAACACAGGTGCTGTTGATGGAAGCCTAGTGCCAGATTCTAGCAGGTCTCCAAGAGTCAGTATGATTTGTGCACTGTGGCATTTTAGTGCAGTTTTCTATCACTTTAATTATGCCTAGAGGACTTGAGCAACAGTGCTATGTACAGGAACAGTCACTGATACTGTACATTTGTAGTTAGAATTTTAACAGCTTTAATCAACCTCAAACCCAGCATTGGCATCCAAGAGTAAGATTAGAAATATGGCATGCATATTTATTTTTCATCTTGGAAATGCATAGCATGCCATGGCTTTACTCTGCTGAACAGCTAGCAGGCAGATTTTCTAAAGATACTACAGTACATAAATGATCATTTAGGACAGCTTGTAGTGATCTTAACTCTGGGGCTTGAATTTGTGAGTTTTGCTGGCATAAGCCTGAGGATGAGAACAGAGAATACTTTGGTATAGTCTTAGATCACTTAACACACTAAAATTAATCTTCTAGGCCTCCTACCAATAGCTTCAATAATGTATTCATTAATAGTGACATTCTTGTCTCAGCTGCATGGCTGTTTTTTCTCATCAGTATGTGTCACTACTCTTTATCTAGCTGCTGATGCTTTTTAGGCATTTTCTTTCTGCTTTGCCAGTCTCTACCTTTCTCATTTTCCTTTTTCTCTTATTTATGAAGTGCCACATATTGAGGACACGTATGTGTAACATATGCATATAACTGCAAGCCCTCTAAAAGAAGTCTTTGAAGTGTATCAGCTATCTTACAAGTCTTGAGATATCACAAGGGTGGCATTCACCCTTGTTCACTAATTTCTTTAAAATACATAAGTTAATGTAATAGAAAGTAATAGGATGATTACAGTTCTGAAACATATCAATATACCACTTTTCAGTACAGTAGGATTGTTAGAGGCTTGCCAGTCAGAAGGTGTCATGATTTCTGAGGCAGATTTCCCTTCACCAGACAAATCAATAGCAGATTAAGGAGTAGTGTACTATTTCTTGAGATATAGAAGCAAAAATCCAAAACTTTCTTCAAAGTACCTGCTAGTTTTTCATTTATTAGTTGTACTGACTTAAAAATTTCAAGGTTGGGTGGTTTTTTTGTGTGTGTTGGTTTGTTTGTTTGTTTGCTGTTTTTTTTGGTTGGGTGGTTTAGTTTAGTTTGTTTGTTTGTTTTTTGTTTTTGAGACCTTAACGTCTGCCCTTAATTTCAGTGTTTTGAAATTAACAAATGTGGAAAACCATTGTATGTAGCTCTAACTATTCTGAATGATCCAGGTCCTGTTTAGGCAGAGATGCAAAGAGGTATCCGAGAACATTCTTGCCTCTTTTTCTGTCTGCTTGCAATGCATGTCCTAAGGCATGTCCTGTTGCATTGATCTAAACCATAATGACTCTATAATGGAAGTAGTTAGAGATGTTATTTTGTTAATAGTTGATGGAAAGGGGGAGGGGTATTCTGCTTAGTAAATGTTGCTCTATGAAATATGTTGAGATTAAAATTTGCCTGTAGTAATTGGCTTGATTTGTGAACTCATGTTTTTCCCTACTTAAAAAAAGTAACGTTTTCCCAGCTGCAGTGGCTGCTTAGGGATACCACACTGATGTGAATGACACCAGTTTTGCAGTGAAATGTAATAGTGATGAAAATTTGTTTGCATAGTGTAATAATGCAGTCTAAAACCAAAGCAAAAGCAGCAGGAATGCTTTGATCTGCAGCTATGAGATTGTTCCTGTTTATAATTCAAATTTAATTATGCAGAAACTCAGTGGCCTAAGAGTTGGATTAAGTATCTTCATCTGTGAGCAATCCTACAAGGGTACTCTGGAACTGATGATGTTTATAACTCTAGGGTAATGCATAGTACACAGTTCTGGCTTCCCACTGCTCAACTTTCCTTCTACCTCTGTAAAGAGAGTTCAGTTTGTGGTACTTCTGCCTTGATCTCTCTGCTACAGTATCCAGTTATCAGAAGTGTAATAATTAATAAGCCTATGGAAGAGATTGTAAAAGCTTTGTCACAGTCCAGCTTCCTGTGCTACCTTGCATATATTTGTATAAAATTTCTTCCCCTTTTTTTGAAAACTTAAGCTCTACCTGTGTATATCTGAAGGTTATTAATGGATAGGAGCCAAGAATTGCTCAAGAGTGTAAGAGAAGTCTAGGGTGATGGAAACTTGAGCCCCTTCCAACTTCATATCTAATATAGAGCCCTTAATCACTAAGATATTCTTCCTGTTTGTAATAACTACAGGAGGTGCACAGACTCTCATAGTCACTGGCTGTGCAGTGCAAATGGACTAAATCCCCTCTTCTTGAACTGTTATGGATACTGTTATTTCTTTTTCCTATTTGACATTTACCATTACTGTCATCTCCCAGAATTGACAGTAGTTTGAATTTGCAACCTCCTAGTAAGAGTCACACCCTCTACCTGTTGTCTCCTTACTGAAGGAATAGCTTTGGCTGGATTTTTTGATTAGTCTTAATTAAGAGATTTGAAATGACTTTTGAAAGATGTTACAGTCTCTAATTAGTTATTGTTTTCCAAATAATAGAGAAATCTTAGAATCCATTTTGCAATGATGGAACTATCTCCTCTTGTATGGAGATTCTAGTACAAAGAAGGTGCTTGCTCATACCAATAAAGTAGCTGCTTTTGGGGACTTTATTCCAACATCAGTTCTTAATTTCTACATGTCTGTTGGCACAATTGCTGTTGAAATGCAACACCTGATTTTGTTGTTTTTTGTATTCAGGAGGGCTTATGTTAATCTTTTAATATATACATCTAGTTTAATATATATCTAGATAACACTATTTCGGCTTTGAATATACAATTTTGTAAGTTATAATCAATTTTTAAGTGTATTTAAAGCAGGATATTAATATGATGTGTATAGAAGTATTTTCCTTGGTTTTCAGGGAAAGGTTATTTTTAAGTGTAGTTACCAGTGGTGGCTTCTGCTAATGCAAGCAGTGAACTAATCTGCACTTCACACAGCAGAATCCTTTATCAGGCACAACACAGGCTGCAAAGAGATAAGAGTAGCAGCAGGTCTCCAGGCAGTGGAAAAAGGGTACAGATGGCAAAGACTGAATGAAGATTTTCAAAGGCAGAAATGGCAGTTGACATATCTGACTTCTTTTATGCATTTAAAATGTACCCCATCTTCTCTAAATCTCAGGCATATCTTACACAGAACAAAAAACCAAAATTAAAATTGCAGATTTTTTTTCAGTGACATGGGGGGCAGCTGGAAGAATGGTGTTAATGAAGATCCTGTGGTGATGCTATGATGATTTGTGACTTTCACTCTGTTTTTAAAAGTTTGTCCCAGTCTGTGACTATCCATAAAAGGTTATTCTGGAAATCAAGAATAAATCAAACAGCAGCAACATCTCTTTCCTCTAGCCACTTCTCCTCTCCTTCCCCCATTTGGTTCAGGAGCAGCGTAACAGGAGGCATCACAACTTAGCTGTCCCTGGTTCCCACTGCTCAGGGGAGCTCTGAGCTTGGTGATCAGCTTGCTTTCCAGCTGCTTTCAGCCAGGCTGCTGACTGGATCAGATTTCAAAGCCATTTTCAGTCCCTACTGATTTCTTTGCAGAATAATTTATTGCATGTCCTAAAAGTGCTCTGAATTCTTATAAGTTGTCTGTGGATACAGAGAGGAGTCAGTTGCAGCCTCATATTCTGACACTATTTCTGGTTTGTTTTTTTTCCCCCCAGAATATTATGTATTAAAATACTCTAAATCATACAACATATTTATTTTATTTAGTCCATTGTTGGTTATTAACAAATAAGTACATGTGTATTTCAGATCTTGCAAATACTTGCCTAGATAACATTTGACTGAAATCAAACTCTATTTTTCTCCAAGACAGCATGTTTTAAGAAAACTGCATCATGAAATAAGAGATTCTCTTGGTTTTTAAGCTGTAGGTTTTGCTCTGGAATGAGGAGTTGTACTAGTCTTTGTAGCAGTTGTAATAGTTTGTGTCTTCACCTGAAGTCTCTGATGTGTTATTGGGCAGCAGGAATAAAGTTTATTACATTCTGAACAGTAGGATTCAGTTATCCTATTAGGTTAATATAGGGAGTACTTTTGGTAACGTAAGTCCACTGTGGGGAGGAGAAGAGTGGCAAAGGCTAGATAGACTCCAGGAGGCTTTGAATGCAACTCCTAACCCCCTATCCTGATAAATAGTCATTCGGAAACTTAACTTGAGCATCAAGTCTTTCTACACTGTCAGTATGTTTCCACTGGAACAGTAATGATGGAAGTGGAACATTTGAAATTGCATGACCAATCAGTGTTTTAGCTACATTCCCATCAATGTATACCAGCCTTTCATCTCTGCTTTATTGCAGTGTTTACCCATTGATCTTGAATTGCACCAGTTCTGTTTCTGCCTAAAACAGGCTGTGAATTTGCTCGCAGATAACCATGAGTGCTACATTATTCTGTTGGTAAAGATTACTCTGAGTACAGTAATACCATGCCTCACTTCACAAGGGAAAGACTTCATTGAGTGTGTTCTGAGGTGAATCCTAAACCTTGGTGCTCAACATGAGCCCGTATGGTACTCTCTGCTATTAAGCAATCTGATTAGCTGTGACTCTTAACTGCTTGTGGGAGTACAGTAAAAATAAAATGCCTTTCATGTCTTCTGTTCTGTGACAAAATCTATGGCCAACAACAGCAGGAGTTCTTCCTACAAGCAGTTAATGCATGTGTGAATCACAAAAGTTACATGCTGTACTTCAGAGATGCAATTCAGCAATACAAAAATCAGCCCTTTGTTTTTGCTCATCATTTAAAGAAGAAAACAAAGAAACATGCATTGTTTCTGAGGCCCTGACAGACTGGAAGTGAAAGAGTAAGAGTACAGCTAGGCCTTCGTGCAGTGAAGGAAGAAGAAAATTAAATCAGAGTTCTCCAATTTAGAAGTAGTATTAGAATTCCCTGGCTCCCCCCCCTTTTTTTTTATTGGTGTCTGTGTATGTGTGAGTTTAGTTTGTTTGGGGTTTTGTGTGTGTGTGTGCTTTTTTTGTACTTGTTTTTGGTTTTGGGTTTTTTGGTGGGGTTTTTTTGGTTATTTTGTTTCCTGCTGCAGTTGCAATACAAAATACTCTTTGGCATATGCACAGGAACTACTCCAAGGAGAACACAAATACCAACCTGAAACAGCCAACCCAATCAAAGTTTTATAGACTGAAGAAACACTGGCAGCATAATTTATGTTAATGGACATATTAAGCTTTCACCATCTGCTCTGCCCCTAACTATGAATGCCAGAAGAACATATTTCACAGTTAAATCAGTAAGAAAACATTATTCATGCACTTGTATGTTACTTCTACACTAACACTTCTGCAGTGTTCTCAAACTGCCTACACAATGCAGAGCAAGCTGCTCACATCTGAAATTGGACTTTGTGGGAAAAAGTATTTTTCAAGAACTGTTTCACTGAGAAAGTATTTAATGTAAAATATATTTTTAAAGAAAAATAAGTGGGAGGTGAAAGCCTTTTATTTTGGTAATAGCTTCTTGGAGGCATGTATTTCTATTCCATATCAATCCCAAATAAAATGTATATTTTATATCTTTTTTCCTAATTTTTCATATGGTTGTAATAATTAAAAGTAAGGATGGTTATTAAGGTGCTCAGTGTTTTACAAAAATTATGCTTTACAGAATTGATTTTTTTTGTCACAGTGATGATCAAACTTTTTGAATAATTTCATAGCTTCTTAAATTTATTTTCTATTAATTCACAGAAATATCTACCAGATGTTTTTGCTTATGTCTCTAATCTTTTACTGAATGTGTTCTGTATTTATATAAAATTTTATTACTTAGGGGAAAATTTAAAAATAGATGTAAGAAAACTGAAAAGTATTAAAAATAAATTTGCATTAAGAACTTAGATATTTTGCTAGATCAAAGTGCTCAGATGGGGCGTCTGACTTGCAGGGGAGGAATAAAGTTGGGGATGGATCAATAGTTAGACAATTTAAGTGGTTCTCAGGCTATACGTATGATTTTAGAGAAGGACAGAAGAAGTAGGGGAACTAAATCATGTAATGGCTCACTAAAGATCAAGCAGACTCTGGACAAGTCTGTTTTTCTCTGCTTTCTCACATTTTGTTCCACTGGTCTGTTTAGGTGCCATGTATGTCATGTGCATATACAGTGCCTACAAGAGCAGTTACTTTCCATGGTGTACCATGTACCCTCTCCTGCACTGCTTCATTGCAGAAGTAACACTTTATCTGCACTGGGGAAGGTGGAAGGGAGCAGCTGTTAAAGAAAGAAGAACTGAGCAATTTATAATACTTACATGGTCAAGTTGAAGACCACCTAAACCAACAAGAACAAAAGCTCTGCAAGTGAAGTTTATTAGTGGTTTTGAGAGAGAAATAAAGGATTATGAAGGGAATTGATATTAGCTTAGAATTTCATCCTGTAGATGTATTGAGTGTACAATATAACAGAGAACCCTGGGCTTTTCTCTGTGAATGAGGCAACTCTGCACCTTGGTCAGGTGTAAGGCCTTGCTAGGTTGAACTATCTTCAATACAAGGTAAAGCGTTAACATTGTATTACCTAGTATGATGTTATATACCACGTCACATTTGGTATTGTGGATCGTGCTATCCTCTATCCTCCACTTAAGCAAACTAAAGTAGAAAAATCCTCTCTTTTTAATCTTGATGCTGTATGCCTTGTTTTGGTTTAGCAGTTTAGCCCTTAATGTTTGCTAAGCCTTGAAAGTGGTAAGCATGGTGGTTGTGTGATGAAGAAAAGAGAGAGAAAAGATCAGAGTGTTAGACTTGTGTTAATGAAGTACAGCTATTATCTGGGTAGTCTGAAAAGCACAGGAAACCTTTAGCAATACAGTACAGGAAATGAGAAAATTAACTGGAAAAAATGTAATTGATACTATGTGGTTTGCTGAGGCTGGACGACAGAAAAACTTGGCAGAGCACTGGAGCGTTACAACGAAGAATACAATTCTTCTGGAATACAATTTATGGTCCGGAATAGGATGTAAAAAAAAGGGAGGGGGAAAGGCTTTCACTGTGAGTTTGGGCATTTGGAAGGCAGCCAGGTCCAAACCTTCACAGGGATGCCCTTTTTCACTGACTTAGTCCTCTGCAACAATTCAACTAGATATAGGCATTTTTTTATGCAGCCATCTAGAGACTGACCCTGTACTAGCAGCCACAAACTATTTTTTTGTAACAGCATAAAGCTTTTATGAAAAGGCAATCAAATGATGTAGGTTATGAAGCACTGCTAAGAGATTAGGAAAAATCAAAAGGATTGCCAGCATTCTAGAGAATTTTCTAAATGAAAGGCGCAAAATAGTCCTAGGAAGTGGATTCTTTCCTATGAAATCAGAAGTGGAACAAAAAACCTTTGTCCTTGTAAGCTTGTAAAGAGTGCTTTCCTTACCCACACAGGCATATAAATAAAATGCACCAATAGACTGTAAAAACATCAGCTTGACAGAGAGTGTCAGGAACTGTCAGTGAAAATAGTTCTGATTTTAAATAAATGTAACCCGTTCCTGCAAATGACTGAAATTTGGTTCTGCAGGCAATCTGACATGACACCCTAACCTGCTTAAGTTCAGAAGGACTTTCATTCTAGACTTATATTTTGCAGACTGTTTTTTTAAGTATACAAAACTAGTCTTTGAGCTTGTTGAATGCATTTTTTTATCTTTTTGCTGAAACCTAAACTATTCTGAAGTTGAAACTTTACATTCTGTAGCTGTTGACAATGAACACATGCCTGCTACCTAAAGAGAAAAAAAGCATAATACATTCATTTTTCAATTGCTTATGCATGGACATGTGTATGGAACTGTGTCTCTGTAGGGATACAGGAAGCTATCCAAAAGAATTCCTATGTATGTGAGTACATCTGACAGTAAAAATTACGATGAAAAAGGAATCCAGTGTCAGCTGAAGGCAGTGAAATAATGTTCCCCTGTACCCACAGAGGCTGAATTAGGACTTCAGTCTTGCAGAACACATGCGCATCCAGCCTTTCCTTTCGCCCTCAGAATTTTGCACGCAAATTTACAAACCTTAGTAAATGTTTGGAGAAGAACCCTTCACAATGAGTACACTAGATGAGGAAGTTCAGTTTACTGTAAATTTTGATGCACTGTAGGCTCCTACCTTTTGGTATGAAATTCTGGGGTTTGTGTGAAATTCAGCCTTATGAAAATCTTGTTCTGTGTGCTCCTCGGAGATTGTATGAACCAATCTTTTTTTCTTCCATTCTCAGTAATTTAAACAGCTAACCAGTACATGTAACTCACTAAGTCTGAAACCACATTTTTCCATATGTATGTGGGCAGAAATGGCTTGTCACAGAAACTGGATTGCTTGCTAACAGTTTTCTCTTCTTTGTATTCCCTTGGATATTTTAATTTTAATTGAGGATAGAGGATTTAAAGATGAAGTGGAAATTAAAAAATTAGAAGCAGTAGAAATGACTTGGCTATTCTAACTGTCCCTAGGTAAAAGCTTCCCTTTTCTCACAGAGCCCTTTAAAATATTCTGATTTTGTAAGAAAAAAATATTTTTCCCCCCTTAGAGTCACCAGGTATTAATTACATTAAATGCATCTTCTTTGAAAAGGAAAAAAGAGATTGTTAGACAAGAAGTTGAATAAGAAATTTAAAGGTTAAATTTTCTGCACAGTCTGAAGTTTTGATAGAGACTGTATGTGTGTGTTCATGTAGGAAATACATTCTTCTGTCTCTGAGATAAAATTCTACAGACATTGAGAAAAGGAACTGTATTTGCTTTTCTAAAAGATCCTGTGTATTTATACTGGCAATTATGAAACTGCTTAAGTGAGACCTGTAATATGAAAGCTTAGGCCAAGCAGAAATTGCATATGCTTTGGAAATAATGAAAATGAACAGACACAAATCTGCAAAGGTAAACGAATCATTATTGGATACAATATTCTTGCAGAGTGGTAGTTGTAATAGCCATAGACAAATGTATTTATTTTTTAAAATTGTAGTATTTCTAAATAACATGATTTAAAAAAAAAAAGGCAGTTTTGTGAAAGCTGAGCTGTAACATTTCTTCCAGGCATTCCTATCTCTCTTCAACAGACACCATACTCTGAACACATTTGCTGCTTTGCCACTTAAGATAAAAGAATTAGTGAACACATTTTCTAAGTGAGTCAGAAGTGAATTTTATGCATTGGTACAACATTCTATAAATTCATAGATGCATTATCGGTGAATGGTTTTGAACCCTGAGCTAAGCATCCAGGCACAAGATAGTCAAGATGTACAAATGCTATGATTTATTTTGAGCCAATTAGTCTCATTATCTTTGTGTTACCAAATGTTCCATCACTGGCCTGTTTTGAGTAGCATGCACAGCTTCATCATGTGAAAAGAAAAAAAGATGGTCCTTAATTTGGAGAAGTGTATTTTGAGACAGACATAACTTTAGCATTTTGGATACCTGTTGAAATAAGAAACTAGAGTCCAGAAGAGGAAGATGTATGATCAAATAAGATATGGAAATCTAAAATCTTCGATTTAAAACCATCTAGTCCATAACACAGTTTACCAGCACACTACTAAGCAATAAAGAGATGGTATAGCATTAATAATCCTAACACTCACAGAGTTCAATTACTTTGCCATGAGACCTGCTTGTATGGCTTGATAATGAACTTGACAATGACAGGAGTGGAAGGAAGGGTGGGAGAAATTTAAAAATATGCTAGTAAAAGAATAAATGTGAAACTGCTACAGTTATGTTTTATCTTTAAAATGTGGAAGAAAGATACTCCCCTTTACTAAGTCATTAAGTCAGAGAAGAAAATGTGAATATAAAAAAGGATTTGCACTGAGATTGTTTAGATTCATGTTTTATCTGTTGATGGAATGGAATTATAAAGCTTTTAAAAGGCTCTTGGTGCAGTAGCTTGGAGACTGAGTTACTGTAGACATCCACAACATAGATTTAGTACAAGCACTTGAAATAAACTTTTTAGAAAGCAGTCTTCATACACCTCAAAACAATTATTTCCCTGTATGATGATAGCCTGCTGTACAATAAGAATACAGTCTTTAGCTCTTCTCTAGAGACTCTCTTTGAAGGTTTCTGAGTAGCCCTACATATTGATGAGATTAATGCAGATGTGAAATTAGGTATCTGTAAGCTAGGAAATGGTACTGCTATGAAACTGCTGAAAACTTTGTTTGTAATAAAAAATTAAGCCTGCTTATTTTTCTGGTTATGTAGTCGTGTTAGTAAGGAAAAGACAATGTAGCTGTAACTATGGTAGTAGATGCAGAAGTTCTCCCTGGGAAGCATTTCATTTTTCCTTGGTTGAATGTTTCTTGCAGAGAAGACATGTTAAGGAAACACAGCTTATGTAAAAGAACATAAAATCCCAAGTCTGTATAAAGATCTCTTCTGTGTCATGCTTTCCTGAGCAATAACAAAGAATTGCTGTAGCTGACATTAACTTCTGTAGGGCCTTAATACCCAGTAACCAAATTCCACAGGACTCTGGTTGCACTGCTATGCTGTGTTTAGTGTGTTTCTCGTAAGGTATTAGTATTGTAGACACCAAATCTTACCTGTTTTTAAAACCCCACATTTCAGAAAAACTGCTTTCAGCAGCTTGACTTTGGAAACACCTATTCCATCTCTCTTTAGAGATACCAGATTTTTGTGGAATGTTTCTTGCTCAGAAGTGCCTCAGATCAATTTTGGTTACTGATTTTCATGCAAGTATTTTGGCCTCCTGTTATATGAGGTAATTTTGTGCAGTGACTTTGGTACGTTCAAGTGACAGCAGTGATAGGTTTTATATTTGGCATTTAGTTTTAATTAATATTTTGAGTGATAATTAACTAGCCTCTGTGGACAAAATCCTCTTTAATCTAAATTGCAGATCTCCACAGATAAGAGATCGGATTCTCAGTAATGTTGATTAAAAGAGTGAATTTTGACCTAATTTTTTTGAAAACTGATGCATATGAATTTTAATTTTATATCAGTCAGTATTCATATTTATATAGGTAATTGATTTTTTAAAGTAGCCCCAGTAATAATTCCTCAATTTGTGTGACTAGAAATCGATATTTGGAACCAGCACATGCCTGCATACATTTCACCTTAATTTATCTGAAAGGGTAGGACTACCTTACAGCTATTCAGTGCTAGAGTTTGACTTAGGTAACATGCTGTGATGGCTTAGAGGAAAAATCATTAGGCTCAGTATCCCATCTCCCAGAGCAGCCAAAAGCAGATGCTTAGGGAATATAAGAACAGAGTAATAGTAAATGACACTTTGCCAGAGCTGTCTCCTTATTTCTGTGAGTTAGGGACTTTTAAAATTACTCTTCACTCAGGACCCGTTTTACCTAAGAGGCATTTCAACCTAGGTCTTGTTCACTGAATATGCTTTGTCTCCTGTAATGTTAAATCTGGTCTGCATTTTTATATGTTCTGTTTTATTATTTTCCAACTTACTGCTTGTAACTTAATAGAAATAAGATATTTATATCTATGGTGCTAATTTGGGAACCATGACATTAAAGGACAAATTTGCATGCTTTGGGCACTTCAGCCTAGGTCGTCAGTGGATCGTTAAGTGTGCATTTCTGAAATCAGACAGGCAGCTCCTTATTATAGATGTATGAGTCTCACAAGCTGAAAACTGATGAGCTACTCCCATTCTCTAACTAAATGGTGGCATATGTAACTTCACTGTACAAGGGCTGAAATAACCTTTCAGGTAGGCTGTGCAATACGCACAGATATGAACCTTAGTTCTGCCAGATATAGTGAGGTCCTGTATGCATGCTACTTCTTGAACTTGTGTGAAAACAAGGAGTGTGGTATTTAATAAGTTGGCCTTAGAGGTGACCCTGCTGGTCCTGAAATGACTTAGTGGAAATCAATTCAAGTACAAATGCTGAAGTATCATTTGTTTTCCCTTTATGCAGCATGTTGTATTCCCCATAGCGGTAGGGAATGGAGAGCTGACAACAGAAGGTAACAATAATTCATTTGTCAATATCCATTTAAGTTGCAGACTTCTTAGTTTATAGTACATATCCTTCATGTGCTCATATAGAACCTTGCACAGCAGTATGTGCATCAGGTCACTGCATATCTCTAATTTTAATACCAAATGATAGTTTAAGGCATTGTGGTTGGTGCTTTGTTTTCAGTAACTATTTATGAGTAAACCTACTGAACTAATGGTATTATTCAGAGCACATCTAAATAATTTTACATTAAAAATACTTATTGAGGAGGAAAGGTCTTGCTTTTATGAGATGCATATATACAAATTTTCTGCTGACATCTGATGGAAGCGCTGGTTTCAAGCCACCTTGAGTGTTTGCTAAAGTAATTGACAGAATATTTGTCTTGTAACAAGTTGTTATAAATTGGAGAGGATTTTACTGATGTGCAATTCATGCTTTATAGACAGAGGGAAAAATCTCTCTAATCTTGCTTTTCAAATGAGGTGATCATCCACTATGGTGCAGTGTGCCTGAAACAATCAGCTGCAAGCTACAGGTACTTTTTTCAAAGGTTGGAAATACAAAATCCTGTGACATAATTCATTACTATCAAAACCTCTGATTACCTTAATTATTTACTATTCTTATTAAACCTTTATTTTGTAAAAAGTATCATAATTTAACCTTGCAACTTGCTGATTCCGGTTAACAAAGGCAGACTGATTTATCTTGGAAAGATAAACTATTAACACAATAGTCTTTACCTTTCATTTACTGTTTCAACATATTTTCTTTTATTTATTTACTGGATGCTCCAGCAACACAAGTATTTGTATGAGTTTGAAAAAGAATATTCTTCTAACAGGAGAAAAATGCAACCTAATCCTCTTATGCTAGTTGAATGGGGAGGGTGTTTATGGCTTTCAGCAATATTTTAGAGGTTTCATCACTGGGAAGATCTTTGTGCAATTTCCAGGGTACTCTTCTGTAGTTCCACTGCAAAAAAAAAATGTATAGACTACTAGCAATACCTAATTGTTATGTCTTAGTAGGAGATACTGCTTATGGGGAATGTGTCAGTTGTTAAGCATTATACTCGTTAGATCCAAAAATGGCTTAGCACTTGGAAACACAAGGAGAAAATCTAACCTCTCTCACTTTTCCTGGATATGTTCACTGTTCGTTACTAACTCAAATGTATTTATTAGATTCCTGGTCAGGGAAGAATCCTGCTCTGGCAGGGGGGTTGGACTAAATGATCTTACAAGGTCCCTTCCAACCACTGACATTCTGTGATTCTGTGTTAATGCCTGCAAATCTAATTTCTGTTGAGGTTTGACTCATTAAAATGATGCTGCCAATCCTCTCCTGTAACCTTTTAAAGAAAATGTCATTTTTTCCTATGATAACATTAAGTGAGCGCCCATGAAACTGATCACACGGCTTCAAGGTCAATAGTGATAAAAAGAAGTCTTTTTCAAGGGTTGTTATATACTGAGAATCAAGAAGCTGTAAAATTGAGTGTAAATGGTTGGGTATGAGCTGTTAACCTGATAATTAAACCCTGAGTTACTAGGAAGTTAAGCATCTCCATTTTCTTTTACAGAAGAGACCTTTCCAACAACCAACTTCCACAGCTACTGTGAAGTGACAGTCTCAGTATTCTAACCACCTTCCATTCGTTGAATGGATGCTCTTGGAATAAGGTCATTGAGAAAGTTGATGGCAATAAAAGCAAAACAGTTAAAAGCATATTAAAGGGGGAATTCTATAATACTAAAATAACAAAGTAGACTCTCTGTAAATGGAATTGAGACAGGATAAGAGTTAGCAGTAGTTCACTGAAACCACCTTTTCTCAAAGAACAAATAGAGTGGAATACAGCTGTACTGGTGGAGAGTGCTGTATTTTATTGATACGCAGTTCACATGCACAAAGTCTGGTGATGTACTTTCTTGTGTGCATGGGTGTGTATATGCAGCAGCTAACAGCTCTTAGAAACCACACGTCTATTGAAGATACGAAGTGTTGCCAGGACACTTTTATCATCACTACGTCTACTCTGAAGAACTAGTTTTTTAAATAGCCACAGTTTTCCAAAAGCTGTAAACAAAAGATTGATTTCATATACACAAATCTCAGAAATACATGTGGTTGCTGTATTTCAGGTCAGACTGGATGTGACCAAATGGATGTATGATATATATGTAATGATGATGTGGTTGAATTAACTAATACTACCTCATAGTTACCTGACACTGTTTATAGAAAAATGTACTCCATGACATAAACTCTAGGTACTTAAATGATAATGTTTAAATGGGAAGATCAGTTTTTGAAGAAAATAATGTAGGCACAAAACCAGCAGGAATTGCATCACTATTATGCTGAGATCTTATTAGAAATATAATTTGGTGTAGGGGCCAGTATTCTCACTGGCTGCTTGGGACATTATTGTCTTGACATTTTTCAAAATCAGAAAAAGATACATTTTTCATGAACTAACTCATCTTTTCCACATATTTTAAGATTAGAATAGCCTATAACTTTTTTAGAGAGAATACTAGTGTTTTTCCTTGTAGAAGCAGGGATTGAGGGAGATAAAGTTACAAATTTACTACCTATACCTATGTGGATATTAGCCCTTACACCTATGTAAGAGATACACAACAAATAAACATACATGACTTGTTTCCATTTGAAGAAAATGGGAGGGTTAACCTGGGTGTTTGACACATAGTTTCCAAAATTAAAGGTTTCTAAGTTGTGGTGAGCTAAAATTACTCTTGTATGTGTGTAAATTTACTTAGCCAACACCCATGGGGTTCTTTTTTGTCTGTGTGATAGCAACAGAGCGCAAAGCTTGCTCTAGCAGCTTTAATATAACTGATTTTCTTTCCTTCTGTGCTACATGTCAGAGTCAATAAAAATCTGTTTTCATTGTGGCCAACAGTAATCTCAGGACTAGTTTAGTATGATTGGGAGTCTGGAAGTCAGTGCAAAGAGTATCTCAGATTACCGGGCTACAGAGAGCAGCCAGTCTTTGTAGTCTGCACCACAACAAGAGGGAGTTTCCTATTAAAAAGAAATGGTCAAATACACAGCTTAGATTTGTATTCTTGTGGAAGTGTATCTCATGGAAGCAACAGATTTTGTGTTTTTTCCTGCTGTGAAGACCCTCTTTTTGCCATATAATTTTTTCCTCTAACAATATGAACATTTGGAATTTACACATCTTGTCCAAAGTGCTGATCCCTCACCTTGGAGGAGTTCCTCAAATCCTGTCTCACCTTTCAAGTTTACCCCATCACTGGTCACTGTATAGGTTTTATGGCTTTAAAGGCTTTTCTAGGAATTTGGAATGGTGAATTACCATTTTTTTCCTTGTTCTAGCCAAAATAAATTTCATCTCATGCTTGTGCAACATTTCTGACTGCACAGTACACCTTCCAGTCATTGTTCAGTCCATTTCAAAACACTGGATTATTGTAGACACAGAAAAAGAATTCCATATATTAGCAGACACTTTAGGTGGAATCATTTGCTTTTATTACTAAAGAAACAGTTAAAGCTACATTAGGGACTAAGTGGCTACATTTTCCCATAGAGGTTTTCCAGTGAACAATCTTTTCAGAAGTATACCAGTATGTGGAGATAAGAAGGAAATTTAGTTCATTTGACTGTTTGTATTAAACATTTTAAGTTGAGAAAAAATACTGTGTTAGACGTAAGAATTTGACGAAATTACAGTATGTGATGTTTTTGCATGTCTGTTCTGCAAGGCCAGATTGTACAAATGGTCTTTCTGACCTCAGTAGTTTTCCTGCAGACAAATCTAGCTGCCTCCAGGTTCTGTGTCTACTTTGTCTTGTTTGAATTTCTGCCACGTGCCTTTCCATAGTTGCATTAGTGCTGGTTCATGTTATGCCCATAGCCATCTGTTACAATTTAGGGCTAAGTCAGTATGGAAAGTAACCTTGAGATTAAAATATTATCCAGTAAATTGCAAGATGAACATAAAAAGCATACAAAGTAGCAGGAGATAAAAAGACTGCCAGACTTCTGAGTAGCCACCATAGTCAGTAGAAAGGAACTCCGGAAGGCATTTTGCAACTTTGTATAATTCATTCTGGGACAGCCCAAAAAATTCTGCCAGAGCTGTGGATGGACTGCAGATTAACTCACAGTGTCCACAGTGCATTTTGATGGAATTGGCATATATTCTTTATGCATGATCATGTTAATAATATATATGCTTTACTTCCTCCTTATTCCTGTATTTCCTTCCCTTATTCCTATTCATCCTATACATTTCCCTTATTCTCAGTCAATTAGGAAATACTTAGGATAATCATGAGAAGATACTAAAATTTATATTTATTACGAAATAAATGTTAAAGTTGATGCTATCAATGGAGTATTTGTGTGCAGGTGAAGCACAAGGGATACTTTATTATTGGTTAAAACTGATGTCTTGGAGCATGGCAGCCACAATAATAGGCCAGAAGGTCTCTCTGCCTTAATTTTTGAAGTTTGTGTTACTCTGTTGAATAAAAATACTCTGTTTCTGTCCTTCTCACAGCTTATGATACTTTAATGAGGGGGGTTTTTTTGGTGGTGTTTTTGTTTCTATAGAAGGCACAATACTGCAAAACTGAAACTAGTACTAAAATGTTTACTCAGGCAACTATGTGGATGTGGCACTACAGGTTTAGTATCCCTCATTGAGCTGTGGAATTAAACCCTAAAGAGCGACTAAGCCACATCAGCAATAAATAATTACATGTGATTATACATATTTTTATTACTTCAGCAGGAAATAGCTATTTTTTAATTATAAGAGCTACATTCAGTTGGAGTATATATTCAGTAATACCATTTCTGCAGTCCTATAGGATTCACAGTCTTTAGCATATCTTTGTCTCTGTTGTACTTTTAAATTATGTTGGTGGGTTCTAATTACAGAGCACTTCTAGAATGTCATTTACAAGGTAATTACTGCATTTTAAAGGCCTGTTAGATTAAATCAAATAGAGAAAATATTATATACCATGCAAAGAAATGCAAGAACAGAGTTGAGAATGAACAGAGTTCAGTCTTTTAAAATATGAAAAATAAGTAATCTTAGAAACCTCTTGATATCTGGTGTATAACGTGAAAGGGAGGTTGTCTAACCTGAAGAAAAGTAAGTGTAAGGATTTCATTTTCTTGTGAGGTGATGAAACACTTCAGATATACTGAGGAATCATGTTGATGTGGTTAAAAAGGAGCAAAAGACATTCCGTTGCAAATTATCTGTTGTTTCTCTAGTTTCAAGGTGAGGAGGTGTGCATTAGATATGACTGGTCAATAGATGCTATTAATTTCCTCAATATATGCATACACATTCCACTCAGAATGCAGCCTGCTTGGCAGCAGATTTTGGTTACAGCAAGGTGGTAACTCAAAACAGTCTGCTCCGTTTTAAAAGCATTGCCTGTGGATTCAGGGTTGTGTATTTTGGAAATCCTAGGCTTTTGAAGTATCTAGTATACTGCAGCTGCAATTGAAATAGTGATAGCATACAGAAATGTGCATTTGTTACCTCAGAACTTTAATTTCTCAGTCTACTGTTAGTTTTTAAATTAATAAAATAAGCATAACTGATGAGTACTAATGGATATATAATTTTCTTTCCTGTTTGCATGTTCAGTGATTTTTTTTCCCTAAATTAATATATTTTGTGCCTACCTCAGATTCACAGTAGACACAGTAGAGTAACTGGTGAATGAGAAAAGAAATTTTTTTGCCTTAGCTACACAGGAAGACCCTAGTGGCTTCTCTTGAGATAACTAGCAAGTCATGTATTTTAATGCTGTCTATTTTTAGATGCTGCTCCTTTTCACTTTCACACATTTCCCTAATTTCTTTAAAATAATAATTCTTTCTCTGTGGTACCCATGCAGATCTCTTGCTATTTTCTAATTACAGAATCATAGAATGGTTTGGGTTGGAAGGGACCTTAAAGATTATCTACTTCCAGCCTCCCTGCGATGGGCAGGGACACCTTCCACTACATCAGGTTGCTTAAAGCCCCATCTAACTTAATTCTATATTTTGGTAATGTTGAGCACATTAAAATAACATTTAGATGATAAATTGAAGCTCTGAAACACTAAATAGCCCCAAATTTATGGTTGCCTTTAGCTGTTTTTTTTTTCTCCCAGACTATCCTAGCCATGCTTTCAGCAAAGCAGAAGGCAGGTGGTATAAACAATATGTAATCATAAAATTATAAATAATTTGCAATCATGCAATTATAAAGTGTATGTACACTGTGTGAGGGTGAGGAGTTAATGTTAAGAGAAGATCACAAATCTGGAACCTGTCTGTTGCTACTACAGTGGCCAAATTTGAAGAACTTTTGTTGATATTTTTAATTTGTTCCTTCCTCTTTATTTTTGTCCTTACTGAAAACAAGAGATTGTGTGAATCTGGGCACATGGTCACAGAATCACAGAATGTTAGGAGTTGGAAGGGAGCTCAAAAGATCATCTAGTCCAACCCCCCTGCCACAGCAAGGTTCCCTAGACCAGGTCACACAGAACCGTGTCCAGATGGGTTTTGAATATCATGGTCAGTGCTGTATGAACCCTGGCTGCTCTCAGCACTTAACTTACCCTTTGCAGCTTAGCTACCAAACTCACAGTGGTTACTGTATGACCTAGAGACACTGGGGGACATAGAGCATCTCTTCTTTTCAGAAGATGTGTTTGGTGGTTTTCTGGATTGTCTATTCAAGTGGTGTAAAGTATCATAGAATGGCTCAGGTTGGAAGGGACCTTAAAGTTCATCTGTCCTTTGGACTTGAAGGAGCCCTAGCCTTACATCTGCCCAGGAGGCAGATGGGAATCTGGGAACTGATAAAAAAGGCTTTTGGTACTGAGAGTGTAGTTGTACACAAACAAATGCTAGACCTCAGTCCAGTTTTCGATATCAGATTTTACAGTAGAAAAATCAGATGTAAGCTTCTAAAAAATTACAATTTTTGTTCCTAGGCAACACCTTACTTGAAAGCATTCTTTATGGTATATTTCCACACATAGGTGAATGGAGCCATTTTGTTGTTTTATAAACAACAAACCAACTCCAAGTGGACATCAAGTCACAGGAGTTAGAGCTTAGCACTGACACATGTCTAGATTCCTCAGATGTCTTTGGTAATGTCTTTTTTTTCCCCTCCAGAAAGCTGTTTTTTTGGGGGGGCTGAGGAAACTGGCCATCTCTAAGACTTGCAAGTTGAAACAGCACCCTTGAATCATCTGTGGCCACAAAAATCCTGGAGAAACAGGTATTTTGGAATCTGCTGGACGTGCTCAGCATACATTGAGCAAAAGACATGCATTAATTTGGCAATACTTGTGTGTAGTTACTGCACATGCAGACCTAACATCTAGGACGTGAAAGTATCAGTTCTGCTTTTGTCCTAATAAAGAACTGAAATCTCTGTCCAAGTCTTTCCACTCCCTGAAATAACAGGCTTTGGTTTTGTATAGGTTTTTTGGTTAAAATTCAGATGCTTTAGAGAGAAGGGCTAGACACTTTTAACAGGCCTAGCTAATAATTAGTGTCAGACTGTGCCAGCCTTAGTCAGAGACGCACTGAGATGCTGCTCAGAACAGCAGAACATGACCCTAATGTAATTGCATTGTGGTAGTTTTGATTGTATGACAGTCTGATTGTTTCCATATCCAGATCCCAGAAGATCAGTGTTACACAGGCTCACACTATGTGTGGAGTCCTCCTTTGCTATGTACCATTCTGCCTTTCCTTCATACAGAGATATTGTTTAGGGTCAGTCATAATTTATCTTAGTTGACTTAGCAGATGGGAACCTATTAAGTCTTCTGTAATGAAAGCCTACTGAGAAATGCTATTAGCTTGATATTAAAATAGTTTTGAAGAACCTGAAGTTAGATTTTTTTTTTCCACTTTAAGGTATTTGGTTATTGGAAAAGAGACTGATATAATTAGTGTAAAGTCCTGCAATCATTAATTTTATGACACAGTATTGTTGAAAAATGCTATTACCTCAGTTACAGTTACCCGGAATACTTTGATAAACATAGCAGTTCTAAACATATGTCTGAATCGAAAGGGTTAGATGATTTATTTTTTACAGCACTTATTGATTATGAATGTACAGGGCTAACATATGGAAGAGCTTGAAGTCAACAGTACATTTTAAACACAGCTCAGCAGCAGAGAAGCAAGCCTGTAGGCCATCTGTGCTATAATATAGCATGACGATAAATTGTGTTGCAATGCTTATGTTCCACTTACATCTAAAGATGACTTCTAAAGGGCACAGAGTTACATTTTTTTAGAACAATTTTAATACTGGATGTTTGGGGAAATTTGGAGGTATTGAATGATTTCAGGGAAGCAGAACTTATGTGGGAGTTTTGTCAAAACTGACAAAGAGTACAGATATTTGAAGTGTGGGGGAAAGTAGACTGAAGTAGATGAAGAAAGGAGCCTGGGGGGGAGTAAGCACAGGAGAGAGGCCTTGCAAAATAAAGTGAGTGTATAAAATTGAAGCCAGTGAAACTCAGAGTTTCACCTATAGGTTGCAAAAGCAGGGCTTAAAAGATCATTTGGCTATAGATAAGCATGCTGTAGTAAATTTGTTGCCAGAAGCAGCTATCAGTACCCCCAAAATCCACAACCTTCTCAGCTCACTATGCGAGTTAAATGAAAAACTGTCAGAGGGCTTGTTTTGCTCCTGCTAGAATGCTCTTCAGCTTGTGAATCAAATACATCTGTAAAGTGGTTCTTTAAACAGAGCCAGGGATATTATACTGGGTGTTTCACTTTGTCACCATGTTTACAGTTGTGTACTGTTTCCTATTTTTAATACTAATTTAATTGATCTTTCTCCATGGGAAGGAAGTAGTGAAGGTATCTTTCTACACAGGTGAAAAGATGTAGAAGTGTTAAATTCCATAAACCCTCTTCACAGCTGTCTGGGATTAGGTGCAAAGAATTCAGGAGAAAACTAATGACTCTAATGAACACTGATTAGAATAAATTGCAGCTGTAAGACAGTAGTCCTGTTTCTAGAAGCAGAAGAAATTGGTTCCCCTATTCATACTCCTTTTTACTGCCACTTAGAAAGGCAGCATGTTTTCTGAAGATTGATTTCCTTTTCCTCTAAACGTTGAGCTGAGGCAGGGAAACTTAAAAATGAAGCAAGACCATTACTGAAAGCAAAACATTTTTATTGAGAACCCTGTGTAGCTTGGCCCTTTAATCACTGATCTTGACAACACTTGGAGCTTTAGTGGTATGCTGTACAACACAAATCAGCATTTGCTTGTCTCAGCAAGGTAAAATTACTGAATTCTGAGGAGAGTGAGGAAGCAAAGAGCACTGAACCCCTGTGTTCTCAGGAACACATCCTCCAGTCAGAAGTTGAAAAAAATGCATTTGGAGTGATACAGAAGTTTCATCTAACTTTCCAGTATCAAGAAATCAGCTGTCAGAAGTAGGAGAGACTTAGACCAAGCAAAGGAAGTGGCCTGTTGACTCAATTGAAGCCTTTATTCATAAAGTGCCTCTGGATCCAGTAAATCATTATTCCTCTCTTCATTTCAGAGGTCATTGGAGTAGTGTTAGACAGAAATCTAGTTGTTTTTCCAATTTAAGAGCATTTGTAGTAACTGATAGCTGAATATTGGCTATGTAACCATTAAACACCATGGGTTTCTTGAGAAAATGAGAAGTATTAATCCCTGCAGTAAGTGACTTGGAAGGCTTTTATGCAGTAGACTGAATAGCAGAATGCCTGGTAAAATCTATTGTATTTCTCAAAAACCCCCACGTTCTGGTTTTGTTCTTTAAAATCTGAATACACTGGGTTCAGTTGATTGTCATCCGCACAGATAAACTAACATCTCTGTGGGTAACAAGACAGAAGAGTTTGTACCTGTGGACATCAGGAACCAGCACCTTGCTGTGTGACATGAGAAAACTTAGAAAAAGCCCAAAATGATTTTAGTTTTTAAAAGATTCAGGTTATGCTAAACCTAATGCAAGACTGAAGTATTTTTCTAGAAAGCCTGAGAGGAAGAGCTGTTCTAATATTTCAGTTAAAATACAGCTGTTTATTTCCTTGAAAGAAATGTGCAGCTGCATAAATACTAGTTCTCAGACTTGTTTGAAAATTGTTTAGTAATTCAAATGTGCCTGTACAGTTGTAGAAGCTACATTTCATAGTTGAAGATGGTATGATCAGTGCACATTTAGTCTACAATTCAGAGGCTGAGAATAATAAATTCTGCCTTTATTTTAATCTGATAATATTTGCTTTCCTAAAAAGTAGTGCTTGACTGAGAAGATAGCAAAAGTAAGGAGGTCAACTGGAACCATAATTGTGCTTCCCAACTTCACTTTCCACAGCATTAAGGTCAGCCTTGCCTCTTACTGAAAAATCAGGCTATTTTACCTTAATTGGGAACAGGTGCCTCAGGTTCAGCACACAGGTGTAAAGCACTGTCTTCAGTCATGGCCTCAGACTGGATTAACTGAAAAACAGTTTCCTCTGTCATTTTAGTATGACAGTCTTAGACATCCTTGAGAGGAATTCCTTTCTCTATTATCATGTATCTTCTAAAAAGTTTCCTGTTGTCCACTATGTATATGAAGTTCTTCCTTCACACTCCCTCCCATAACGCGTTGCTGCGCTTCCACGTAGCACCATTAGGGGAGAACTGCAGTTGCTATCATTCATACTGCCCAGCTGAAAACCATTTTCTTAGAGCCCTCAGATCTCCTCACTTGGCTGTTACCCCACAGCTGTTACAGCTGCCATGCCTCAGCCATCCATCAGCGACCCCTCCCTTGTGGCCTGTCTAGCTACTGGCTTTTGGCTTTCAGAGTATGTATGAATGGCTTCCTGTGATGTGCAGTGTTCTACAACATCTAGCTTGCAGCAGATTTTCTGGGAGGTAAGTAACATTTTTGAACACCCAACTACTGGAATTTATAGAAGTGTCACTGCAGTGATTCCACTTAAAGCAATTTCAGGGCCAGGATATGAAATGAAGATTCTTAGATGTGGGTGGAAAAACTTACGCTGTCTGGCTAAAAAAAGGATTGTCATCTCCATATGCTTCAGGTAAACCTGTCTCATGAGATTCCGACTGAGCTTGTGTTACATGCTTTGTGCTTATCTTCTGCTAAACTGTAGTGATATTGTGTGCAGGCTCTACTGCACTGTAGGTCTTTTTATATATTACTTAATATGGATAACATTTCCAATGACTAGTAGACTGAGGCCACTGCAGATGAGAACAGTTCTTTCTCTAAGAGACATTTATTTGTTCTGCTCTTGACAGGAAATAACTTTCAGTTATGACAGATGAGGTATCTGTAGTTCTTTCTTGTATTGCCATTCAAAAGTGCCTTCTTTTGTAACACTGTCATAAACTGTTTTAGACATACTTGTATAGTGCGCCTACCTGTTCCTGATCTAGTCATACAAGCAATTTATCTTGTTGTGGGCAGTTTTTTGCAGGCTGTGCAGAACACTGCAGTGTTGTGACTAGATTACTAATTTAATCCAGTCAAAAATAAGTTTTGTTTATACTGCAATCATGGTATAGAGTCACCCTTAGTTTCCAGTAAGTAGAGCTAAGTATGTTGGAGACAACACCTGTGGACAGGTAGCTTGGTGTTCTGAGTTTCTTGTAACAGACTGCAAAGAAAGAATTGATAGCTAGTTTATTAAAGGGATCATAGCAGCCATACAAATATTGAGGAAGTCATGTAATTCTGCTAGTTCTTCTAATAGCGAGAAGGTGCAACTAAACACTGGGAAAGTTTTGCCTTGTCCAGTTTTCTCATTTAAAACTTCACTTCAGATGTATTTACTTCAAAGCTTTCTGCCAAAACTAGTTCTGCAAGGTATCAATAACTAAAAAGAGCTCCACAAGCTGAGTTCCTTTCATGTCTCCTCCTGTGACTAACATGCATCTCTGCTTTGTATCCCAGCATTCAGAATCCCTGTTTCAGTGAGAGCTTTGATTTACCATGTGGTGCCACTGCACTTATCTATAGATACATCAGATTGCTGGATTTGTCAAACACTAAGGTTTGAGGTTTTCCTTGTGATAATCAGAAATTCTGTGGGGGTATCTATGAGGTTTTAGCTTACAGTGACAGGATATTTTTGATAAATTCATAATACCTAGGAAATAGTCTCTCTGTAGCTCTTCTAATCCTGTAGCACCACACTACTTTTATTGCTCTTTGTGCACACATAAGACTTGGGAAATTGGTTACATCAAAATGGTCTTGTGGTTGGCTGACACACCTTTGTTATGTGCACATAGTAAAGTATGCAGTTGTCTGGTGCATTCCAGAAGTGTATGTCTGAGCTCAGTTCACCCCTGTTAAGTAACTGCACAGGTCAAGCTTATCATAAGCATACAACAGTGAAATACACAGAAACATATACTGAAAGTACAGTTTCCCCCCATCCAGATCACATAAAGCAGATTGCAGTTGTCAAGCCTATTTAGAATGAGCAGTTTTCTTGACTATTTTTGATACAGTTAATACAATCTCTGTTTATTTATTTAGAACAGTAATATTTAGACAAAAATAGGTAAAGTAGCACAAGTATTTATTTAGTGGGATGAATTAATGAACTTTTATTGTAAATGTGCCTTTTTCCTGGCATATAGATCAGATTGATTGAAAAACAGTCTTGTGGGGAGATTACATGTAAATTGGGGCATTGGCCTATTTTTAATGGAATGAAATTTAACAAGTCAAAATGCCACGCTCTGTGTCTAGAGCAGAGTAATGCCAGGCACAAGTATACATTGGTAAAGGACTAGCTGGAGAGCAGCCCTGCAGAAAGGGATCTGGGGATGCTGGTTGACAGCAGGCTCAAATCAAGTCAGCAGTGTGCCCTGGCAACCAAGAGGGCAAATGGCATCCTGGGACGCATCAAACACAGTATAACCAGCCAGTCAAAAGAAGTGATTATCTGGCTGTATTGAGCATCCACGTGGCCTCACCTGTAGCACTGTGTACTTCTGGGCCCCACAGTTTAAGAGGGATGTAAAGGTCCTTGTATTTGTCCAGGGAAGGGCAACAAAGCTGGTGAAAGGGCTAGAAGGAATGTCCTGTGAGGAGCAGCTAAGGACTTTGGGTTTGTGTAGTTTGGAGAAGAGGAGGCTGAAGGATGACCTCATTGCTCTCTACAGCTTCCTGAGGAGGGGGAGGAGGTGCTCATCTCTCCTCCCTGGTGTCCATTGATGGAACATTTGTGAAGTGGAGGTTTAGACCATATATTAGGAAGCATTTATTCATGGAGAGGGTGGTCAAACACTGGAACAGGCTTCCTAGAGAGGTGGTCAATGCCCCAAACCTGTCAGTGTTAAAGAGGCATTTGGACAATGCCCTTAACATGCTTGTAGACAGCCCTGAATTGATCAGGCAGTTGGACTATATGGTTTTGGGTCCCTTCCAACGGAAACAGTCTATTCTAAAAATATTGTTTTGACAGAAGGAGACACTTAATGGTATCCAGCTAGTAAGAGCTAATACACCAGTGAATGATTTTTTTTTTAAATGACTTTTTTAATAGCAGTACCTTATGCTTTAGTGCCCTATGTGACCACCAAGTTAATAGAATTACTTTCCCTTACTTTTGGTAAGAGCAGGTCAGATTCTAAATGTATGTTTTCAGTACACATTAAAGAAGTGCCTTAGCTGAAAATTGAAAAGAGCTTCTCTTTACTGCATAGTGATCAAAGCATGAACCCTTACTAGCAAGAAAAAGAAACTGAAAACTGATTTCAAGGTTCAGGATTAATTCTATGTCAAATTGACAGAAGAAATAGTACACTAATACATTTAGCATAAATGTAGAACCTTCTTTTTATCTGCTTCCTTCAGTGTGCAAGTTATTACTTTGATTACGTGGTTCCATAACGTGAGCATTTTAAAAGTTACCTGTATGTGAGTCTGGTTTAAACATCTACAAACATCCTTTTTACCAAATAAATCTATCAGGTTATTTTCCTGTTAACATCACTGATGTCTACTGATGACCTTTTGCTGAATGTGTGTTTTTCTGTCTTCCCTCCAGTAATTGCTTAGAAATGATCGTTGTATAAGGAGTTGGCTATGGCAAACAGGAAATGTCAAAGCACTACAGCCAGCATGCTGGATCACAGAGCAAGAGCTTGCCCTACTTCACCTCACAACAGGGAGCCTGAAAATGAAGAAAGTGACCTTCCTATTGAAGATTATGCAGCAAAGGAGGCAGAACTAGCAACTGTCAGACAAGGTAGTCCTACACTTGTGGAACATGAGTGCAATGATCATAGTGGAGATGGTGACTCCAGCTCTGACTATGTGAATAACACCTCTGAGGAGGAGGACTATGATGAAGGCTTGCCAGAAGAAGAGGAGGGGATCACATACTACATTAGATACTGTCCAGAGGATGACAGTTACCTGGAAGGAATGGACTGCAATGGGGAGGAGTATGTGCCCCATGAGGAACACCATGTTGAAACAGATGAATGTCAGGAAGCTGTAGAAGAATGGGCTGAAGGTAAAATTCAGCACCAGGATGAAAATGAGATGGCAGACAGGCAAGAGTGGCAGGAGGGTCAAGATAATGGCATTCAGGTTTTGGAGGATGAAGTGTCATCTTTGGAGATTCAAGACCAAGAAGAAAACATAGAGTATTGTCAAAGTGAAGGTGGCTATCCAGACTATTACTCAGCAGAGGCTAACAGAAACTCACAGGCAATATCACCATACCATTCTAGAAAAGAGGATGCAGAGCTGGAAGAGCAGGAAGAAGACATTGACCAGATTGTAGCAGAAATCAAAATGAGTATGAGCATGAGCAGTATTAATAGTACAACAGAAATGAGTCCAGAGCACACTGGGACTGAAAACATGGCACATGACTATAAAGAGACTTGTTCAAAGGGAGAAGCTGTTCACAGTGCTAACAGGCATGAGGGGAGGCCAAAATCACTGAATATTCCATCTGCCTCTAAGCACAGCGGAGATGTGCCTCGAGGTTTTAAAGCCAAGTCAAGAACCCCAGAGGACAGACAGAAGTGGCCACAAGAGCAGGTATGAAGTTTTGTTTAACCAGACTTTCAGAGGCATTATACAAGTGTTATGTTAGTTATTTATTCCAAACACAATTGGAGAGCAATATTTTTACTTTTTTACTAGGTACTGCATTCACAGCTATGTAATCACATTGTATATTCAGAAGAAGGTACTGGATGTAGTCAGTTTAGGTAGAGAACTAGGAAAGAGGTTTTGCACAGAGAAGAGACAATTCTAAGTAAAACAAGATATTCCAGATGTATAGGGCAAAACTAATTTATTTACATTAACTATGTTTATTCTCCAGTGACACAGTAAACCTCAAAACTGGGGTCAGCATTGAAATAGTTGGAGATTCTTTTTTTTATTGAGGGCTCCTGTGAAATTGCCTTAGTGGGTGATTACTTTTGATTTTGTTTTCATTAGAACATATGCCAAGACAAGATACTGCATATGTTAAGAAGAGCTGTAAGAAGTGGCTGTGTATTGCTGTGTTTTTGTACTGGGTGTGCATACCTTGACCTTGACAGGAAGGAAGAAATAGGAGCTATACTTGTACTAAAAATGCTGTTAAACATTTTTTTTCATGAGAATGCTGTGGATGTTAATTTAAACCACACATGATCTTTTTATTGTTCTAATGTTGAGTGCCAGAAAAATGAATCTGGGAATGAAGCTCAGGCTTTTCCAGAGGAACAGAGGTCTGAGGTTTTCTTCTTTTAAAGTTTCAAACTGAATGTGCTTACTTCCTTGTAGAGAAACATAACTAATTGCCTTTGCTCTAGGGTCAATTTAAAGCTTTGACTTTGCATCTGTGAAGTTGTATATGGCTGAATATTAATTATCTTCTGCAATGAAGAGATCTACATAAGAGGTAAAATGTAAGGTGTGTAGATGCCATATTAGTAAGCATGAGTGAATTATTTTGCCTTCTCATTAAAATGCTTTATTAAAGTACAGAGGGATGTTTCCTGTTTCAAATCTAGAAATGTTATGGTTTTCTGTGGTTGAGTGCCCACGCTGAAACAACAGAGATGATTCCAATGAAAACAGACATTAAAATATGTCATTCCTCTGAAAATCAGTAAAAGGAAATCAGATGTTTTAAGTACATGCTGGTGAAACAGGTTGACTTTTATTACACTTGTGATCAAAAAATCTTAGAGGGATATTTTCAGATTTCCCATATCTACAGCAAATTTTTAATGTTAATTTCTAAATTCTATTTTCCAAAGTATAATTATAACCAAATTGTGTAACTTACTACACTCAGTGCCTTACTGCCAGCATAAACGTTCTAGCTAGTGTGAATAAGCTTGATGATCTTCTTTGGTTTCAGTAGTTACTAGGTGTTGGCTAGTAGCAGAGGAGTCTAGTTAGCTTGTTTTAGACTAATGATGCTCTTTCTGGCAGAGTGCACCAGCAGCTTCTACTAGGAGCGTTAATGCTTGTAAATTTTTAAAGTGGTTGCAGAACAAAAGAGAAGAGCTCTTGAATAAGAAAGTGAATTCTTTTATGTACTTTAATACGAAATTGTTGAGCTTTTTTTTCCCCTGAATGATTGCCAATTCAAAACAGAATTCAAAGTAGACTTTAATTTCGCCATCTTTTTGTATTCTTTTGATTTTTATTTAGCAGAGGTTGAGCTGAATTGCATTGTACCTTTGTTCTTGCCAAACTGCTATCAATTCTGGTCTATGGAATCCTGCTGTGGCAGGGGGGTTGGACTAGATGATCTTTTGAGGCCCCTTCCAACTCCTAACATTCTGTGATTCTGTGAACCTAGGGTTTTGTAACATCAGGATATTGGTATAACTGTCACTGGTGTGAAAATAAACAAAGGGACCTAAGTATTTCTGGGCTGCCTGTCTGAGCTTTAATTGTTATTTCCAGTCAGTCTTGGGCCAATGCCCTCTTTTTTGCTAATAACTGAGGAAGTGCTGCTGTGTAGCCATTGAGTTTGTACAATCACTCTCCATAAAAACCACAAACTGTTGTCTCATGGATAGAGATTAAACAATACACAATGTTTCATGCCTTCAAATATGAAGAGAGGAAGGAGAGATTCTATTCAGTTCAGCATGAAGGGATTAACAGACTGGGTGACAAGACATGTATTTAATTTATAAGAAAGGAGACAGGGCAAAGCAGCTGTGGGCATCTTCACTGAATGGAAAAGCACAGAGGCCTCCAAGGTGTGAAGCAGCATTTCTGATGGACATAGAGAGGATCACAAATGGAGACATGATGAGATTATTCCCAGCCCCACCTCAGGCCTCCAGGGATATAAAAGATAGATGAAAGTAATCAAGTTAAATAATCGTTGACAAGCATTACTTGAATGTGTTTAGCATAATGAAACTGGTATATTCTTGCTATGTTCTGTTTACCTACTGCAGGTTGCTTGCTCTCAGCTGTATGTAAAAATCAGGGTCATAATGAGGGCATTAAAATAACAGTACAGTATCCATTTCTGCCAAGGTGAGTTTTATACTTAATAGGTCCTTAACTGTCCTTAATGTGAGGTGTGGGTGGACCTTTAAAATAGATACTGTGCCTCAAAGAATTTAGGTAAAGAGCAGAGGATTTTGTTTTTCTGGGGCGTTCAGTTCCTTTAATATTTACTATAAAATGTCTAAAGGATGGATGCAATTAGTATACTGTCTAAATGAACCTGTGTCTCATTTGTGACACTGAGGTAGTCATTATGATCTTACATAGTGAGAGGAAAAAAGCCCAAGGTCATTGTGAGTACATTTGCATGCCAAACTTTGCAGAGAGTTTGCTTGAAAGATACTTGGGTTTGTCATCTTGCTAAAAGTGACATCACAGTATAAAGTATCACGGTGAGAGGGAGGACACAGAAGCATGCATACTGCATATGGAAGGCCTTTGCCCCAATTCTTTAAGTAAATGTAGATTTGAATGACTAAGTTCTTATTGTAGGATAAGACTTTATCATAGCTGTAGCTCTGTGTTAGTGTGCAGTCGTTTCCTATTTTCCAGTTCAGCTTGAGGCCCCATTCTGATTAGAAGTCTTATTGCAAGTCAGGGTATAAGGAATTTATAATACATTATAACTGTTTCACTTAAATATGGGTTTTTTTTCTCTAGCTGTTGTAACACTTTAAACAACAGTATCAACAGGAAACTCTGTGAGAAACATGAAAAAAACCAAGTATTGAGTAATTTGGTTGACATTGAGCAGATCCCCTGGAAGCATGAACCAACATCCAGCCCACACTGAATATCAGAATTTATCTTTTCTAAAAATAATTCCATAAGGAAGGTCCAAAAGAGTCCCTCCATCCTTGGTCTAGAAGCATGCCCTTCATTCACAAAAGACTGACTGAATGGGAGATAACAGCCATGCCTAGGCTGCAGTTGTCTTCTTTGAAAGGGAAGCCCTTCTTCCTGTTTTAGGATACCATGTTAGCAAACATTTGTATGAAGCTCTCAACACTTAATTTGTAAGGGGTCATTGAAAGAGCCCACATATTTGCAGGCAGATGTTAGGCACAGAAGGTCTCAAGACAGGCACAGCTCCCCTTACTGACTACTTGATACTTCGTGCTGATACTGAAGGGACACAGAGTGTGCTGCACTCCAAAGCTGAGATCTCAAGAATATGATCTTACACTTAGCTTTGTTTGGAGGAGGTGCTCATGGTGACAACGTTCTCTCTGCATAACACCTTTAAAAGAGCAAAGTCCTAATAGCTCACCCAGAGGTGGAACATACTATGTGCACAGATGTGCATAAAAGAAATGGAAGAATTACTTGCACGTGACATGAGATTCTGCCTAATTAGACTGGGGCTCCTGAACACATAAGTGAAATACTGAGGAAAAAAAAAATGGCCTTCATGTACAAACAACAAATAGTAAGTAAAAAAAAAATTTATGTTCCTTGTAGAGGTGATGTGATTGATCCCAAGTCATCATGTGTTCCACAGACTTCTCTTTGGAACCCAGCCAATACACAACAACATATGTATGACATATGGCTCACATATATACTACATATATGACTAGGAAACAATAAGCAAGCAAGGCATGTTTATATTCCTAAAATCCTGAAAATAGGAACTCCAGTGAATTATAGCTGTGTGTAACTAAAAACCAAAATATCATCCAAGTGTTTAGTCATATTTTATATTAAGCCTATGTGGACTTACATATGCAACTGTTGCCAAAGAGCGTGAACGGTAGTGTGATCCCCAGGGCTGAATAAATCCATTGACATGTAAGATTGATGACAGAGACCTGTTTCAATATTTTTTATGGTACCCAGGGTGTGCTTACTAAACCAGTCAACCAATTCTTTCTTTAAATGGAAGTGCATTTTCAGTTCAGTCAAGTGTGTGGTAATCAGAACTGACAGAGCTTTAAAAGTGTTAACATTCTGTTGTACATACTGGAGTTAATATATTTGTTGTCACTGTTTACAGTTTAATGTATCTTCAATCTGAGCATGCCATTTTCCCTACTTAAAGTATACTTGATCTAATTCTACATTTTAGGGAATATTGTATGATTATTATGCTTGCTTTATTAAAGCCATCTAGATATTTACCTCATTAATATATTTCACTGTACATCAACACATACTGCTCCCTATAAGTTCGGCCATGCAATGTGTAATTAGATTTGTCTTGTCTCAAGCAGAATAGCATTTATAAGCAGGGATACGGTAAGCTTTTTAGCTACTACAGCCTCATAAAGAGAGGATACTAGTCAGTGGGTCCTCAAATCTTGGTGCTCTGTGTATATCTCAGATAGTCTTTTCTAAAATCCTGCTTGGGTAAATTTTTGTTTTGTGTTATGTTGTCTTACCTGAGAATTAGCATTACTGAGGTAATAGCTCTAGTGTGCCTACTTCATTACTGTGTTTTGTTCAGCTGACTAAATATTACTCATAGGGAGTAATTTGTCTAGAGATGAACATGCATACTTTCTTTTATTACAGCTATATATTGTGTTTGAAAGTCAGAAGACAAGGAGTTATGTTTAGATGTAACATCAAGGCTGACCCTTTGAAATAATGCTGGCTCAGAGTTTACCATTTGCACAATTGTTGATAGAAGTTTTCATTTGTAAAGCCTTACAATGACTGTGGGATTTGGGCACTTTTTTTATTTTATACAGTATGGGAAAACTAGCCAAAGGGAATGTGAAATACCCTAAACCATAAAAATTTGTTCCAGAAATCACCTTGGTTTTCCAGATTCCTAACACCAAAGCTCTCGAGTCATGAAAACTTCACTTTCTTGGTACATATGGGACACAGGCAGTCCCTGTGCTGGGTGCTGGTGTTCTGTAACTTGTTTCACGTATGGAGAACAAATTCTGCTTCTGAGAGTGTTGGAACTTAGAAGAAAGAGAGTGCTCTGTAGTTTAAAAGTCCTAGTATTTTCCTTGTATAAGGTTTTATATTTTCCCTTTTAGATTTCCTCAAAAGCCTGAAGCTCTGCTGCCAGCATTCTGTAGGTTTGCTTGGCCTAAAAGGAAGGAGATGCCATAAGGTATCTCCCATGACCAGAGAATCCTATATTCAGTGCTAGGATTCTGTTCTTCAGATCAGAGGTGGCCACTAGGACTATTTTTATTTTGTCTGGTACTAAGAATAAGCAGATTTAAAAACTCTTTGGTTTCTGAATAATTGGAACATGTCAGCATTTGGCTTAATTTCATGCGAAAAATTCTCACTGAAATAAAATAATCTGGTTTGAATTTAAATCAGCAGCATAACTGCTCTTGAATAATTGAAATGTCTTATTATTTACATCAAAGTAGATCTTTTATTATAATCAAGTAGCTCAAAATTTTTGTATGAATCTCATATTTCCTAAATTGCAATGGAAATTACAACTATTATATCACAATATGATATTTCAGTATCAGTACTGATTATTGATTGCACATTATACTGAATATAAAGAACTACACAAAACAGCTTCATGACCAGTTATTGTTGTAAAATAATGGAGAACATGCTAAGTACAGTTTCATATGTTCATGTTTTACCAATTGTTATTAAAATTTTCTGAATATAATTTAATCTGGTGAAAATTTTTTTACAGTCTTTGTACCATTGACTTCCACTGAAATCCCTACTTTGATTTGAAGCTTTCAAAACAGAAAAGGATTTGAAATCCTTTCTCTTCTTTCTTACAGATGTGCAATGGTTTAGAGCAGCCAAGGAAGCAACAGCGCTCAGACCTCAATGGACCAGTTGACAACAACAATACACCTGAGGTAGGTACCTTAGGCAGTTAGGATGTTCTGCTCCCTATCTTCCTGCAGTCAGGCTTCCATGAGGGAAAGCAGGCACTGAATTGTTAGCTTTGTTCCTCTCACACACGCTTTCTTGGACTCTGTTTCTTTTCCTGAACTGACAATAAATACCATGTCTTCACATTCTGAAAAGTCTTTGAACTATACCCATGAATTTCTTTCTGCCACGTTCATTTTATTAATTTTTTAATAACTTTATTTATTTATTATTAACTGTCCACAGCATACACTCAAACCCAAAATTTTCTGATGATGCAGAATAGGGAGAACACTTCAGAAATTATCTTTCTGGATTATTGGGGAGCAAAAAGTAGCATCAAAAAGAAATTGGCTTCTGCTTCCCACCGTGCTGGTGTCAGTCTTTAAAACTAAAGGACTGCTTAATTCCCACAGGAATAATTCTCTTTAAATAACTCCTAATACCAAGCACATAATTCAGTGCTGAGGGCTCATATGATTCATATCTTTTTGAGTGGCCTCTGTGGTAAAATGTGTCCTGGCTTAGTCAGCTGTGAAAAAGACACAAGGACAGGCAGACCTGCTCTTGTCACTGAAGACAGGAGCAAGGATGACATCTAAGAATGCAGAATGAGGTTGTGCTTGAGGCTAGACACAGTGAAATGAAATTCAGACTTAAAAGCAGAAGTCTTATCTCAAAAACATGTAACATATTTAGCCCATCGGCTGTTACATTAATGAAGAGGAACATTTCTAAAGCCTTTTCCCATAATGGAGAAATCAGCTGCTTTCCTGGAAACAGGAATGCCTGAGGAGGCTGGCAAAAGACAGGCAAATGAAAGGACTATATCTGTTTATTGAGAATAGAGACAATTAGAGACAAAGAGAACACTGTTGTGGTCCCTGCTGAGAATAAGTGTAATGCTATGTACTGTGCAATCAGGGACAGTTAATTTTATTCACTGACTAGAATTTTGCTTTGTAAATTATTGTTAAATATTATTAATTGTATTTGGGATATCAACAGGCAGTGGGATCCAGTGGTCAAACTATTGGACTGGGAATTGCTGGCTTGTATTGCTTAGTTGACTGCTGATTTCATAGGTCATTTTCATGTTCTTCATTCCACCCTCCCTCTTGGTTTTTTTTGGGGGTGGGATATGCTTAAAATGCTTTGAGATTCCAAGTAAACAGCACTATGTAACAGTTAGCTTGGGTTAATTACTGTGATGGGATGTGTTTCACTGTGCTAAATAGTAGCTAGGTGGAAGTTACCCAGGTCATAGGTAGAAATAGAATTTTTTTAAACAATGGTCAGCTGTTTAAATATAATATGAATTCAGTTTGTGAAAATGATTTTTTTACAGCTATACCATTTTTATTTCTCAACAGACAAAGAAAGTGTCTTCATTTCCAAGTTTTGTTGATGGTAAGTTTTATCTCATCCATGGTTAAAATAAATAAAATGGAAGCAAATGCTTTAATATATTTTGAAGATCACAGTTCTAAAAACCAGTCAAATGCAAGAGAATACAGATGAAAAGTTCAAGTATTGAGATATTTAACATTTTCCTCCCCCTCTGTGGCAATGGGAGCCTGATGGTGATAAAAAAGGAGAGCAGATAGAGCTTTTGGAAGAACTAAGGTAAAGATGGAGACAGCTACAAATCTAGAAGGGGGTAAAAAGGGTGGTAAAGAGTTGGCTACAGCAGGGTGGAGATTTATGAAAGTATAAAAGCACCCTGTTCTTCATGGCCTTGTGCAGAGGAAGGAGTCATTTAACTGTTCAGAGCAGCCATTGTATCACTCTGATGTGATGCTCATTATTGCACTCTGGGAATCTGTTGTCGGCACAAACTGAAAGGTTCTCCTGATGTGACAAAAAAAATTGGTATTCCAGTCCTCTGTTTAGGAAAGCCATGCTTTAATGTGTTTCTTCAGTCTCCTTTGCACTGCTATTACATATTGTCCTTTTGGAGAAAAATAAGTCAACTTATTAGCACAAGAAGGTGGACAGAGATGAAATGGGGTTATACTGAAATACATTCTCATTCTTCGATTCACAGACAGCTGAAGATCTTTGTATGGGGAGAATGCATACATCTCTTCCTGCAAAGCAAACGTCTACACTGTAAAGTGAGAAAAGACAGTAGGAAATGTCAAAGGAAATGACCCCTTAGATCTGCCATGAATACACTTTTCNGTTATACTGAAATACATTCTCATTCTTCGATTCACAGAATGGTTTCCAACAATGGAAACCATAAATGAATGTTAAAAACTTGATTTCAAAACTCAGGGAAAACTTACAGCAATTTAGAGCAATGTCAGAATGTCCAACACATTTTTCTTCTATTCCCTGATGTCTTCAGCTTGACTGGCAACTTCTGGTTTTCCTAATTTCTGTGAAGAGCTAGAACAAATGAAAAGTTCAAAGACTGCCCCTTTTACACAGGTTGACATCTGAAGGAAATTACATATAACACTTGGCATGTACTGGCATGTACTACCTAAACAGAGGTAAATAAAATGCATTCCCTAAAGGTGGTGGAGACAAGAAGGCAAGAATGCTTAATAAGCATCATGATTGTATAATGGACAGCCATAAAGGGAGGCCAGCATGGGTAGAGCTTTAAAACAGACTAGAAAATTCACCCCTCACAGGGCTTGCAGACATAACTGCCCAGTTTAATTTTACTGGGATAAAAAGCTTATGCTTCTTTCTTTCCTTACCAGTCAGCTCACTACTCTTTTGGAAGGGGGTCAATACACTCTTTTACATACTTCTATTTAGTTCAGTCATTTTGCTTTCTCTTATTTTTTTCTGTAGTCACACAGTATGGGAGGATAAGCTATCTGTTAGGGGTGTTGTATGGCATTGTCTTATATAAATATCTGCCTCCCCAGGAGCTTGTGACAGCTAACATGACTGCTCTCTGAATTCAAAGAACCCCACCTTTATTATTATTAATTTGTATGCAGAGTCTCAGAAGGAACAGGAACCTACTGCACATCAGAGGGGATTCTTCCAGCTAACACTCTGTTCTTCCCTGAGCTTTGATGGTGATACCACAACCATACTCTGCTTATATACATATTCAGCTGTTCAAGCACTTAACTTTCAGCATGACTCTGTAACTACAGTAGCTATTTGACTATTAATACATATTTTTCATATGCCATGTGGACATAACAAATGAGATAATGGGAACAGAAAATATTGGAAATATGTCCTTTTTCTATTAGAATTGTTTCAGTAGTAGTACCCCTCCATGTTTGTGGTGGTAATTAGTTCCATGTTTAGAGGTTTTGGCTTTTTTGCTCTCTCTGTTTGTCATAGTGTCCTAATCTTATTCCTTTGCACAGTAACAACCATGATGAAGTAAAGAAATGAGCCAAAATATGGAACTTGCAGATAGCTATTCTGCAAGGTCACACATGCCCTATGTCCATTTACTCCCTACACAAAATCTGCTGCAGTGCCCCACACGCTAAGGTCTCTGGGATTTCATGCAGTATGGTGGTTCTCAGCAGGAAGCTGAAAGTGCTCCTGTGCTCTGAGCAGTTTCTAAATACTGTCTGAATCCTTGTTTCACACCTGTTTTTAGAGAAATAGAAAAATATGTTGCTAAGAGATTATTGAGTTGTCTTGAATTACTGAATGTGTCCTTTTTCTTATATGAATACAAAAAATAATTTAAAAATGTTTAGACCTAGTCTGATTAATCTAGAAGTAATTCATTAATTTTTCTGAAAAACTTTTTGAACAGGGAAATAACCCAGTCTAGAAATATGTTTATCCTTGTTGCATTAAAACATCAGAAGAAAACCAAGTAATCTCTATTGCAGTGCACTGATAAGAAGTTTACAGTTACCTTTTCATAAGTAGTCATCTAATGTTTAAGCACCAATACTCAAAATAAAATTTCAATCTTTGTTCACATCAAACTAATCTTCAGGTTTCATCTATTTCTTTCTTCTCCCCTTCCTCATCAGTAAACCTTACACATGGTTACAGTCAAGGGCATGACTAAGTGCTCTCATGAGCTGGGACCTTAGCCAAGTCTGTGTTTTTATATTATTTAAAGCAGTCAGAGATGAGGGAAGAAAACACTCAGGTAACCCAGTATGACCCTGGCAATTTTCAATGCCATTCCATCCTTTCAACAGATGTCTTATTTTACCTGACAGTTGCCTTCATGATGGGAAATGAATGTTGGAATTGTTTTCTGTCCAACTTGCCTTTTGTTTGTTTGTTTGTTTTTTTTTCTGTATTAGCTGTTACTATAACCATTTTATACTTGCTGCATGCTGTTTTATACATGGTGTTGCAGGATTTATTGCTAGTGTAATGATTCTGCAAAAAATCATTTTCTAATGCTATGAAGAGATGATGGAACCACATCTAACCAAAACCCACACAATCTTTAAAGAATGTGATAATGTAAAGATGTAAGCAAAGAGGAACAGAGATCTAATAAAGGGAGTTCTTGTGGAGTTTTCATTCTCTGTACTGTATTCATTCAGTGCATTAGTGCTGCATGAACAGGAAGTTCCTGAGGTACTGAAAGACTTGGCCTTCAGGAAGAGTTTCAGTGACTTTTTAAAGTAGTAGCTTCCCAAGGATTTCACTGGGGGTTTTCACACTTCCACTGGAGATTGTAATGATATCTTTTTATTCTTTCTCAATAACTTTGAGAATTTTAAATTCTGAAGAATTCCATTCTGAGTTCCGATGAAGATCCAAACCATTACTGGATCTGTACAGAAATGATCTAAAGCAAAGCCTGTACTCCTGTGGTAAAGAGTTATCCTTTCACAGCTTGAAAATAGAATGTTTGCTAGTAAAACAAACAGCTCCCATTTTGTTTGAGTGTTGTTAGTTAATATTGACTCTCTGAAGAATGCAGGACTGCTATAAATATATATTTGTTTATGTGCTTTGGTTACTGAATTACAAAGACTGGAGTTTTTTCTAGGGGTTGAGATGTCTAAATGTGAGGTCTGCACAGAAGTGTAGGTGTCAGCAAGATTGCTGGAAGAAGTTACTTCTTTTAATCAAGTTTATTTTCTGTTGGAAGACTTCAAAATTAGAAGGGGGAGACAAGGGATAGGAATGTTCACTAAAAGATCTATGTGCAAACCACTACTTCAGTAAAGTTCATCAGCATAGCATGCTGGATATTTTTTTCTTCTCCAGATATTAATCTTCCACATTCAATTGCTTATAAATAAATTGAACTAATCCTCTGTACAAGAAAACTTTTTTTAAGTTAGCATCTCCTTTTAGTATCATTTTTCTCCTGACACATGAAAACGATGTACATCAAAAAATGTGTTGGCAGCTTGGCAGGTTGGCATGGCTCAAAGGAAATTTCTTTCATAAAACTCTTGAGGAACAGAAAATATTCACTGTCAAGAGATTTCAGCTAGACTGTGGAATGACAGTTCTTTAGTGTTTACTGATCAAGCTAGATGTAAAGCTTAACAACTGGACAAAAAGGATGATGAGCATAGTCCCAATATGATGTAAATACTATCCTTTATTCTCTTCTCTCTGCATACTCTTTTTCATCCTTGGAAAGAAACAACTTGCAAAATGCAAGTCAATATTAGAATCTCACTGAAGTCACTATGTAATTAATACAAAGTGTATGCAAAGGCATTTAGTTGAATGAGGGTAGAATTTAAAATGTACTAAGATGTTTTTAAGTTCCACTATTTTCCTCTCTTTTTTAACATGATTTTTTTCATACTCTTTCCATGTGCTCATTTTCCATCACTGCCTTCTGTGCCTTCACTGCTTTGAGGGGGAAAGGCCATATGACCTGTTGTGCAGATGCCATTGATTAGACCTTGAATGTTTTATTGAACTCCTGTCCTGAAGCATGTTTCTCCAGCTCTCAGTTTATACAATCTGTACCATCCTGGGAACTATATTTTTCTAATAGTCTTCGAATCCAGGCCTCACACATGACTAAACAGAATCAAGATGCCTCCTTCTGTTATTTCCTAAACTTTCTTAACTGTTAAGTTTCATGGTGGACTTTTGCTGAAGCAAAGTACACCTTCGTGCCCATTGGCTGTCATTTTTGCCAGACAGAATGTTTGGGGACTGTATACTTCTACAAACTTCTCAAAAAAAAAATGTGGAAAGACACATATGTATTCAAACAGAAGTTTAGCTCATGCACTGTAACAGTCATACATATAAATATTATCAAAGGTATGATAAAGGAACCTATTTCTGAGTTGGTTTCAGCATTTCTGAAGCTTGAAAATAATTCCAAAGTGTGTATCAGTGCAGCACAGGAAAAATTTGCCAGTGGTTTCCCTCTAGAATTCTACAGTCAAACCATTATGCAATGTTTTAAGTACTGGTTGGTTAATGTGCTTTTCTTGGAAATAATTACAGGGTAAAACACAAATTTATTTTGCACTAGATTTCTCCCCCTGTTTCATATTAGAAGAGGTATTAAAAAGGTTTTTCAAGCCTCAATATCCTTTGTTCAGTTTCTCATCTCTCTACCCTCTTTTGAAAGGCAGTAACTGTAAATGTCTCATGTCAGTTCCAGGCCCATGTGAACCTGAAGACCTCATTGATGGAATCATCTTTGCAGCCAATTACCTGGGCTCTACACAGCTGCTCTCTGAGCGTAACCCTTCCAAAAACATCAGAATGATGCAGGCCCAAGAGGCAGTGAGCCGTGTTAAGGTAGGGGGCTCTCAGGGCTAGTAGAATACTCTCTGATCCTTTGACAGCTGATCTGTAAGCAGTGCAGGATCTGCAGCTCAAACCTATTCCGAAGTGCGCTTAGGTGAGTATATATTTAGTACTGTAAAAGCAACAAGTTTTCGGTGCTTATTACAAAAATTCATACAGCAGCTCAGAGGAACAAATCCTAAATTATTCCAGAGTCCATTCAAAATTGTTTGGAAGCTGTATAATGAATTCAAGTAGTAAGGATAAACTATAGATTGCAATTAGGACATACTCCAATGGCAAACAACTTTTGACTGTAGTTTTCCTCTTACGTCATTGATTCCTTTAAGCTACTACAGACTGTAAAGATTACTCTCAATATATTGAATTACTGCTTGCTGAGGACAAGAAGATTCATTACTATTGTGTTTGGATTTGGTGTTATTTACAGTGAGCATTTTCTGTGAGCATCTTCGTACAGCTGTGTAAAAAAAAGTGCTTTGTTTTGGTTAATAATCCAAGGAGAAAATTTTTCTTTTACAGTTTTTGTGGGTTTGTGTATAAATACCAGGTTAGAAAGAGGTGGATTTAAATGCTGATAGAAAAATCTTGTGCATAGTCAATAAAATATTTAATTGGTAAAAATTGCATATTTTTGAATGAAGTCAGTTTGGGAAAATAGTTTACTTAGAAAGAGATTGTCAGGCTTGATGATTGATTCAGCATTTAGAACGAAATGGAAGGCAAGACAGGTCCAATTCCTTAAACTTTCCAAGCCTTTGAATTTCTGTTTAGTATATTATGATGTTTCAAGCAGTAAGTCATTGCTGATTGCCACTAACTCCCTAAAAAATGTTTAGTGTATTAACAGCAATCCTAATCTGTCAGTATACTTTATGTAGTCATGGAAGGGAGCTTGACTTATGTGATTAATATGGATAGAAAACCTTGAGTTTAAAATAGTGCATGTATTGTTATTTTAAACTGCTGTATATTTAGCAGGATAAATGTTATGAGCAGCTGTTAACAGACAACACTCTTTGGTACCTTTTATTTTTTTTTTTTTGTAATCAACAACATGCATAATGCCATTAAATCCAATTATGCTTGAGAACTGCATAAGAGAGAAACAAACCTTCCTCTCTTGCACATCCTTCTGCCACCACCCTCAAATTTTTAACAGTTTAGATTCATAGTCAAAAGGTTTCCCTGACTTCCCACACTGTCTTTTCTCTTTCTTTGTGTGTACATCTGTCTGCATTCTTTTTTTATGCTACTCCTCAGAGGATGCAAAAGGCGGCTAAAATCAAGAAAAAAGCGGTGTGTAAACTGTTTTTCTTGAATGCTAATGTTTACTTTTTTGTTGTTGCTGTTCTCTGTGGAGTGTTACATCTTTCTTTATGGATCCTCACAAAGTTGTCATTTTGGTTTCTTTGTTAAGTAGTACAACGCTGGATGGAGTAAAGTGAACTCATTTTCGTCACTGCCTATCTGCTGCTCTTCTTCTGTTGAATACCTCTGATTGATTTAGTCCAGACACACAGCCAATGTTATCCAGCAGATCTTTATCTAAAGTAATGCTTATTAGTCTCTTACTAACCAAAGCAGTAAGATGTGTTTCCTGTGCCAGTGACTTACTGCATATTTATTAAATTATTGTCAGTATTTTTAAAGAAATGAATTTACTAGGTAGTAGCTGGAACAATTAATCTAGGAGACATTTCACTCAATTAAAAACTATATTTCAGTTAAGTAAACACAGTTGACATGCATATCACTAAAATTAATCTTGCTCTTTGTGATGGTCTTAGATGAAAGCAATGCAAGTAATCTCTGCCAGAGTATGTGCTTGCTTTTTATTTTGTCAGATAAAACTTAAATAAAATGAATCTGAATGAATTATAGGCATAGCTAAGCCTTTATAACTACAGAAAAGAGCAGCAAATACATCATTGTTCCTTGCACTGTTTCATTAAAGAACCAGTCTCTGACCTGGAGACTGATGCTTGCCTTTAGCACAGGGCAATACAGTCTGTGGCCATTTTATTCTGAGGCTGCTAACATGGGTGCTGCTAAATACCAGTTGCAATACTGCACTGTGGACAAGTAGCCTGGATGAATAAATAGGTTCCTGCTGGGGCTCAAGAATATTAGCTTAGCTCTTGGATGATGCTTCAGTGAGAGGTAGCAGCTGCTTCACACTTTCTCTCCCATTTTCTCACATGGACAGCGCCAGGACTCACACATGAAACCATGTGCTGTTACACTGTAATCCTGTTTGCTCAGAAGTTGAGGTCTGAAAGTCAGCTGATGGCTTTCTGTGATATGATAGAAATACTAGTTCAGCATGCAGTTCTTTATTTTCTAGAAAAAAAAAAAACATGTGAAAAACCCCTAAGCCCCACCACAGTACTGAGCACCAGTTTGCACTTCTTTTGGTGAGCTCACTGAAGATAGCAAGGGCTGAGCAGCTGACAGGGAGTAAGTCACTTTCTCAATTCACACAGAACCTCGTATGTTTCAACTAACAGACACTGCCCCTCTTCTTGTCACTGGGCTTCACTGAGAAGAGCCTGACCCCATCCCCCTGACACACACCCTTCACATATTTATCAGCATAGATGAGGTCACCCCTTAGTCTCCTCTTCTCCAAGCTAAAGAGACCCAGCTTTCTCAGCCTTTCCTCAGAAGGAAGATGTTCCAGCCCCTTCATCATCTTGGTGGCTCTATGCTGGACTCTTTCCAGCAGTTCCCTGTCCTTCTTAAACTGAGGGGCCCAGAACTGGACACAATATTCCAGATGTGGCCTCCATTTTCTCAGTGTTCGTGCCTCAAGTACTGAAGTGCACTGATGAGACAGAGGGGAAGGAAGAGCCACACTCTTTCTCCTGTTCTGGCTTTAAATAGAGAATTTTAACACTTGAGCTGTCAGTCCCACAGGCTCTGAAAATTCACTCTTGACCACAAAATCAAGAGTATGCTTGACTCTTTCTATGGAATAAATGTATTCTTTGCATGTAGTTGGAAACACCTTTGAATAGCTGTCTTTGTAGTGGTTTAACAGTGCAATTGCCTCACATCACATTATGCTTGAAGTGATTCTAAAGAGGAAATGAAAATTCCCCATGTAACAAAGTATCTGTCTTTTAGACTTCAGAGGGAGATTCCCAGGCCTTGACTGAGGTGGATCTGTTCATCTCCACACAGAGAATCAAAGTTTTAAATGCAGACACACAGGTAAGTTATGATTAAAACTTTTCAAGAATGGTGTTGAGTTGGACTGCACTCATACCATTAGTGGAAAATTTTACTGAATTTGGATAAATCCAGTGTGGTGGGAATATTCAGAAAGAACAGTGTTAGACCTGCTATTGTTATAACACTTGTCATTTGCCAGGACAGTTTTGCTTATTGATGATGATGGAAAACACCTACATGTTGCAGAGATCTAGAATGCAATTTAGGAAGAGCTTCAAAAGCCTTTCAGAATCCATGTGTGCTGTTTATCTGAAACAGCTTTGGTACTCAAATTTACAGTCTAACAGGGAAGTCATTTCTGCTTTGACTAAGCTATTAATATCTTGCCATTTTTAACACCGTCTCCCATTTTTTCCATAACTAATATCTAAGCTACCATCATTTTTGCCAAAGGTAAATTATTAAATACTGATATTAATAAGAAGCACCCAGAGACAACAGCAGTGATCAGCATTGCTGTTGACATGCTTTTGCAATTTTGGCTTGGTAATGTTTTGCAGTGCTAGTGAAGTTTCCTGACTGGTGTAATTACCATAGGTCTATTTCAGCTGGCAGAGACAATCTGTTCTTTCATGGCTTTATAAATTATAATCAAACCATTTTTTTTTTTCAGTGTGCCTTACATGTTTTAATCCATCTGTAGCATTGTATAGTTCACATGGGGTAACAGCTGATTTAAAATGCAAAATTCTCAGTTAAAAAGTGACATGCAGCAGGGTTCAAAATGCTGAGTAGCACCAGTATTGCCATGTTGGAACAAAGCCAGCTCTGGTCATTCTGTCGCCCTCAGCAACACCAGGAGATGGCACCCCTGCAACTTTTTAGTTGCTTATGCATTCAGTTACTGAACACATTCAGGCCAAGCTGACCACCTGTTTATGTGGTAGAAGCAACCTTAGGTTTGGCCACATGCCTGCATTGTGTGACAGCAGTTCCTCCCTGTGCCACAGCTTTATGGGCTTGCAGTCCGTGCATGAAAACAGCAGAAATATCATAGCACCCTCATCCATCTTTTTGCTTATTCAGTGAATAGAAGCTGGGAGTGAAGCAACTGGGAAAACTAGCAGAGAAATAGAAGATACAGAGGTCACAAATGTGTTATGTGCAGAGCCTCTGGCAGGTGACTGGTTCCATAAATTAATGTTTCTAATTCACACTCCTGGGGGATGACATCACTTGAGAGCTTAGAAAAATGCTTAGTCACTCACTCTTTCTTCAGGTGTTCTGTGGGTTTCAAGAGGGACAACAAATGCGATCCTAAAAGAAAGGACGGGAGATTCTGAAAAAGGGGAATCTGGACAGGAGAAAATAGAACAGAAGTGTTGAAAAAGGCCAAGAGAGGCTGAATTTGTAAGGGAAACAAAGATGGAATGGATGGGACTAGAGAAGGGATGAGGAAAGACTAGAGTAGCAGATGGGCAGAGATTGAGATTCATGGGAAGGTAACAAAGGAGGAGAAAGAATGAAAATGAGATAGTGGTAACAGAAAATAGAGTGGAGTGGATCATGGAGTGAGAAAGAAAAAAGTCAAGTCATGAGTAAGTCAAAAGTAAAGACATGTTTATAGTCACTATATATTGTCTGTCATATTCCTAACTAATTTAATTAGACAGGAAGAAGGTGGGAGGGAGTGGGGGAATGACTGCTTTTACTGCTACAAGGGGAAAATACAAAACACCCTTTCAGTAACTTCTGTGTGATGATAAGGACAGGAAGACTCTCTTGGCAGGTGAAATTCAATGCATTCATTTTCCCAGTCCCTTCACTCTTGTGTACACTGCATGTATGATTAAACCTGTACAGACTACTTGGTGCAGACTGCTGAAAAGAATTATCTCTGCAGAGCTCCCAAGATCCTACTGAGAGATGTCCCTTATAAAACATTTTTCCATACGGACAGAAGGGCTACAAATCCTCCTGAGACCCTGCAACCCTTAGTCATCTCCCAAACCATCACTGCTTTTCATAGTTTAGAGATAAGCAAACCACAGAACATTTTCTTTCAAGTCTGAGAAGAACAGTTACAATAATTTTATGGGTAGTGATTCTCTTCCGTAAGACAGGTGGTCCTAGGGTTATTTATATTTTTCTCTCTCTGTCAACTTAAATTGTAGTGAAATTCTTAAAACAATTACTCTTGTCAACTTGAGGAACCATCTTTATCTCTTAGGTTTTAGAGATTTAGTAAACAAATGCCTAGCTGTTTATATAAAGGATGCCACTGCTTATATAAATTATGAAAATTGGTCCAAGGCAACTTAATACTTAATAAAAGCCACTGAATAATGATATATTCCTGTGAGGAAAACATTTGGAAGTAGTAGGCTGGGATTTCCCTACTAATAACAGAGAGTAAAGTAAGAGTTTAAAAGTCTGAAGTAATTAAAAGGATGCAGAGCTCAGGGATTTGAGGAAGAGTTTTTATTTTTAGTACTCTTCAATTGTTCTTACATAAGAAATGTTCATTAGGATGAAGTTTGGACAGGTTTTTCACTTAAAATCATTCTAACAGGCAACATCTGTTTGAGTTTAGTTCTCCCCACACAACTATACTGGCAGCCTAATGATAGTGACTGGAATTTTGGCTGTTAGTCCAGACACTAGACTAGTTCCTGTCAAACTGATCTGAACTATGTAGTTAGCCAGAAAAAAGTGTCTAGACAGAAGGTGCAATATTGCCTTCATAGCTCTTTACGAAGAAATTATCACTTTGCACTGTATAAGAAAATGTTCCCTTAGATGATATTATTATAGGACATGATTTTCAAAAAATGGGAAATTGTAACATTCTCTCATATATGTATAACTTCCCTAAAATTTGTTCTGTCACTGTAATGCAGTTGTTTCATTCAGCATAACCAATATAAAAGGGAAACATAATTTTCCAACAGCATGAAATTGTTTCTAAAACATTAGTATAGATCTGCTCAGGCAACACTTCCAGCGAAGCCAAATTCTTGAACTGCCACTGTGCCTTCAGCTGGAGTTCAGGCCCATTGACTGCAGGGAATGTCAGATCTGGGCCTACTGAGAGCCCATAGCTTCTGTCATTCTCAAGCAATAGGCCATCAAGGAGAGGGAAGATGCAGCATCTGTAGAATAACAGCCAGCATGAGGAATGACTTCCTATCTCTGTGCTTTGTGTAGGAAACAATGATGGATCATGCCCTGCGCACCATCTCCTACATCGCCGACATTGGGAACATTGTGGTTTTGATGGCACGCCGCCGCATGCCAAGATCAGCTTCTCAAGACTGTATTGAAACAACACCTGGTGCTCAGGAAGGAAAGAAGCAGTACAAAATGATATGCCATGTCTTTGAATCAGAGGATGTAAGTAAATGGAATTAAATTTATTTCAATGATGTGTTATTTAGAGACTCTCTGAAGTGACATCTCATTTCTTGAATGAGTTTTTGTCATCAGTCATCTTTTCTGACTGAGGCTACCGGTGATCTCTGCAAACATTAGTCAGTTGTTTGTCCATATTTATCTCTCTTTCCTATCTCCACAAATTCATGTTGCAAGTTCATGTCTCCTCCTCAGTCCCAAAATATCCACTTCTTGTCTCATGTTACCCCTTTTTTGAAAATCTCCAGGGACGGTGACTCCACCACCTCCCTGGGCAGCTTATTACAATACTTCACCACTCTTTTGGTGAAGAAATTTTTCTTGATATCTAATCTAAACCTGCCCTGGCACAACTTGAACCCATTCCCTCTATTGCTAGTTACAAGGAAGAAGAGGCCAACACTCGCCTCTCTACAACCTCCTTTAAGGTAACTGAAGAGAGTGAACAATTGAGTTCTTTAGTTCAGACAGTTATAACTCACAGGGTGCATATTTTTAGCAAAGCAATCATTCTCATTATTTTAAAGCAATTAAGCCTTTGAAGGAGAAATGGCATTAGCTAAAGTTCAGAGTGCTAGACTAAGATTGTTCTTAGATGTAGTTACCTCAGCTCTGCCATTGCTTTGCTAGGGTGACCTTTACAAGCAACTTAATTACATTATCCCTAAGTTTTTCATAAACATTCATAGAAACTTGGAGATATAGATGGAGTTGTGATAATGGGCTTTAACTAACAGTAGTAGAATATGACATCTGGACATGTTGGTTTTGAGAATATAGAATGAAGGCAACAGCAAAAGACTACCTAAAGAGATGGCACTGGAGATTGAAAAAGGAAGTCAGTAAGGACTGATGATCAACTTTAATAATGGAACAATATAAAAACGTTCTTCATGCCTTGTGTACTACTGCAAACCTGTTGGTATACTGACAAGATTTAAAAAGATGTTTTAAAATATGAAGGAATGATTTGTGACTGGCTAGGCTAATTATTTCCTCAGTTAGAATCCAGCAGATTGGTGCTTTTGTGTACTGCAGTACAAATTAAATAAACCCCCCACCTTTTAGCATCAAAGAAAACACTGGGTATCTGATTAGTAGATTGCAAGAAAATTTAGATTTACAGTGTTGTCCAGAAACCCCTATGCATTCATAATGCATTTAGCATGTACCTACTGTCTAAGAAAATGTGTGGCATTTCCAGAATAGTTTTGTAGGTTTGACTAGTAGTATTTTTAGAGAGTTACAAGATGCAGTTAACTCTCCTCTGATCACTGAGTTACACATACTGCCTGATGACAGAATACAGTATCTGAAAGCCACAAATACACAGAACTGAACATGGCATTCTTCTGTGAGCTGCAGGAAACTCAGAATAGGAAAATAATAATTTTTAAAAGTACAGAAAAAAATTGACTACAAATTCCTTTTTCTTCTCTCTACCTCTGTTTCTCTGTGTTCCAGTGCCATCCAGTGGAACAAGAAAGTAAATTTTATGGCAGTTTAAAGTTCAATTACTTGGCTTTTGCAGTGTGCTGAATGTGCAAAGTTGTTAGCCTTATCATCAGCATAGTCAGTTTCTGTAGATTTCTTTCTAATGTACATATATACTCCTGACCTATACAAACACTAGGCACTGTAGTATTTCATTAATTGTACTAACTATACAGCCCACTGTAATGGGAAGTTATCTTTTATTGCATGCAATTAAACACATGCACAGATTAAGTGCTTCAAAAATTAATCAAGACACAGAGGATTTTGAAGAGTTGTTCTTAACAATAAAAAGTGATAATCATGGCTCTGGCTGTGTTCTTGAAAGCACCCTTGACAGTGCTATTCAAGGTGTAAATGGGAGAGTTATTGTACATGTGCAGTGCAAGTAAGTAGGGCTTTTTCTAGTTTGCTGGGACTATGCGACAGGTAACATGGCAGTAATAGGAGAGCAGATGGCTTTGTTGAAGCAGTGTTTTCAGTCCCATAAAACCAAGGTGGAAAAGCAGCAGGTGACACAGCCACCAAAATCATCAGTGCATACATGTCTGTGAAGGTGAGTGCAAGCAAAGCATCCGTTCTCTCATCACCCCTGCAAAGCTACTGTGAGCAGAAGCAGGGTTTGTGACAGTCTTTTCTGTAAGCTCTGTTCCATATTGGTACAAAGCCAGTACTCACCAGTGTTTATTGGAATGAGTACATAAATGGCATATGGCTGCTTGCTACTGCAATGTACTGATGAAAGGAGATCAGCAGGGTTTTTAAGTGGAGCTTGCAATTTGATTTTGGAAGTAATGGATACTCTCTGTACAACTGACCTTAAAGTGACTTTATATCCATACTCTGGAAGCAGCTTCGCAAGATCCTTCATTCTGACTCTGTCTTAAAATCCAGTCTCTCTTGTTTCTTAGGGTTTCAGTGGTAAACTTAACTGTTTATCAGTCCTTTCTTTAAGCTGTGTTTTGTTCTACATTCCAGGCACAGCTGATAGCTCAGTCAATTGGTCAGGCTTTCAGTGTGGCTTACCAAGAGTTCTTAAGAGCCAATGGAATTAACCCAGAGGATCTCAGTCAGAAAGAATACAGTGACATCATCAATACCCAAGAGATGTACAATGATGACCTCATACACTTTTCCAATTCAGAAAACTGCAAAGAGGTAAACTACTTCTTTGGCATTCATTCATTTGTTATTCAATTACACCACTTTCTATACAGTTAACCAATGTGTTAGTTTTTTGCTTATTATAAGGACCTATATATGACCTTCAACAAACAAGTGAAGGCTACCCCTGAATAAAAACAGACATCTTATATAGTTTTAACAGTGGTTTTGAAGTCATGCTGCTACCTAATTGCAAAGAATAGAATTGTTTTTGTAATTTGTAGGTGTTACTCAGGAACAACTGAGATACTAGTGCTCAAATTCAGATGAATCAAAGCAAAAAAACCCTTTTTTTCTTGTCATTTGCAGCTCCAGCTAGAAAAGCAGAAGGGAGAAATTCTTGGGGTAGTGATTGTGGAATCTGGATGGGGATCCATTCTACCCACTGTTATCCTGGCTAACATGATGAATGGAGGCCCTGCAGCCCGTTCAGGAAAACTAAGCATTGGAGACCAAATTATGTCCATTAATGGGACCAGTTTAGTTGGTTTACCTCTTGCAACATGCCAAGGGATCATAAAGGTACCCCAAAACGTACAACTATATGCTGTAGATTGTAAGCCAACAGAGACATAATATTCTGCTGAGCGATCTTACAGATTCCAGTACATAAGATTTTGCATTAAGGGGCAGGCTGGCATGGGTTACACTGTTGTGGGTGTCTATTACAGGATTGTGAACTGGTTGAAGGCTTCTTCACAGCCTTACAGTGCAGTTCTGAGGATTAAAATCTACTGTGCTTCTTTGGGCTCCAGGTAGATGATATGGATGGGGGCTGGTAAACTGCAGGACAGGTCAAGTGAGTATATGAAGATTCCCCAGAGACCACTCGCCTTCAAAATGCATAATGTTCAATCAATGAGACTTAACTCTAACGTCTGTGAAGATTTACCAAGAGCAATTAGCCAAATGCTGGTAAAGGGCAAGCAGCAGTCAGTTTTGGGTCTTCCTTGAAAGTTTCTTGGAGTTTCTAAGGTAACTGAAGGCAAAGTTTTGATATGTTTTGTTGGGCCAAATAGCTTGGGAAATAAATGAAACAGAGAAAAGTATCTCTAAGTTAACAACAGATTTCTATTAACTCTAGCTGTCTTCTGCAGATCAGCTGCTTAACGCTCTTGCAATTAGGAAACCAATAATAAAAGGGCAAACCAAGCTTCATTTCAGAAGTACTAACTTTTGGAATATCTTACAGGGTCTCAAGAATCAGACACAAGTTAAACTGAACATTGTCAGCTGTCCTCCTGTTACTACTGTCCTCATTAAACGGCCAGACTTAAAATACCAGCTGGGCTTCAGTGTACAGAATGGAATTGTAAGTTTCTGTGTTCAGTGATTGTTTCAGTTTTGGTTATTCCTTTTTTCTGTCAAGAAACACACTAGAGTACTGGAAAAATCCTTGCACATTACCTCACTTTTTGTACTGTGATCCTTTAATTAACCAAAACCTTATAATCACATTGCTGAGTGCCAGAGTTCCAAGGAAAACAAGTTATACTGAAACAGGCTTTTACAATCTTAGCTCTGATCCCATTTAGCTCTTTAAATTTGAGCACATACTAAGACTTTTATTTTTTATTTCACTGTGCATAATTTATTTAATCACATGGTAGCAGGCAAAGGAGTGTCATTGTGACCTCCTCTGATTAAAACTAAACACCTCTCATTACAAGTAATTCTGTAGGTTGTTGCCCAGGTATCCTTTCCCTGCATGCTGCAGCTTCCCTGTAATAACAGCAGCAAACAGGAGAATGAATGTGGCAGGTAACACTTACTCAGGTGCAGCTCAGGGTCCTCCTCTTGTAGTTCTTCCTTCCCAAGACATTCTCCTCTACATTTCCAAAACAAAAACCCAACACAACTAGGTCAGGTAGTCACCTGGCCTTTCTGGTGGCTGATACTGTCATAGGGACTGTCTGTAGTGCAGGACCATCAGTGTCTGCTCTTCCTCCAGTCTAGGGGAAAAAAAAAACCCAAAACCAAAACCAGCTGCTCACACAGAAAACCACATCACAAAGGACTGTGGGCTCTGGTCCCCCGTGAAGCTAATTGACTTAACTTGCCAGTTTTCTGTTTTTCACCCTTAGAATGAGTAGCTGGTAACTCTACAGGGTATGGTTTATGGGTCTTACTGTGCTTTATCAAACAGATAGCTCATTAGTAGATTTTTCAGCTCTGCTAGCCATCTGTAAGTTATTATTTTACCTAAGGTAAAATTCCTACCTAAGAGCACATATGATGCTGGGGTCGCAGCAGAGGTTGGTATGAAGAACATTGCTACAAGGCTTGGTCCAGCTGGAAGCACTCTGAAGTGATACCTACGCCAGGGCAATATCCTTTAGAAGCAGAGGTTTAAAGTATTTGTTGTGTTTGGGATTAATGTTCTGACACTCAAGTAGAGGGAGGCCTGTAAAAAAATACAGAAAAGTGAGGTGTGTGCTGTATCTCTGTCCTCGTTTGCCTGTGCTTAAGCCTCTTTCACCCCACAGGTACGTGTTAAGTGAGTATGGTTATTGCTGCTAGTTCAGTCTGTGTTAGCACATCCCAAGTTTTAATATAAAAAGGATGAAAGAGATAGGATCTGGTTTTACAAGATGTCACAGAGGGTGCTGAGAACAGCATGTAACACTGCATAAGGCACTGATTTATTTCCTGTGCTTTGTAAGTGTAGTGTGTTCAGCTGGTGCTATGATAAAAGAGGAAGATACATTTAAGGAACAATGAGTAATACTACAGCGTGTTTATCAACTAACTTTTCTAGGAGGCCTGTCACAGCATGGGTGGGGGTTAGGTTAGGGCTGGGGAAAAGAATCAGACCAAAGTGGATTAGAAGCAGCATATCATGTCCTGACATGGACAGAGGCAGTTATGATATCTAAAAGACAGTCTATTGATCTTGTCCCAGGTGATCATCTCCTATATAATTGGAACCTTAGTAAATTCTACAGTGTTTTCTTTGGTAGCATGCTTTCTCCATCTACTGGTCATTTGTCATATTCACGACACTTGGATGATCATATTTCATTCCAGTTAATGATCAACATTTAGATGACATCCAATAAGAAGTTTACCAAATGCAGCATAAAAATCTTTCTCAGATAACCAAAAAAGAAAGCCTTGTAAAACATTTCATTTATGAAGAGACTGTGTTTGAATGAACAAAAGGAGAGATTAACATCTTTTGTTACGCTGCTATATGGATAAGCTTCTGGGCTTGTAAGTCATTCCTCTGATAAACTCTCTCTTCCCTTACCATTTGAAAAGTGACTCTGCAAAGTACATCTCTCTGGTAGTTTGACACTGAACTTTTAAAGTGGTTTTGTAATTGCCAGCAATTGTTACAACAGGGTTCAGAAATAATATCCTTATTCGTTGTTGGCTTAGCATCAGCACAGCAAAGAAATAAATGGTCTGCCAGAATGGGTATCATTAAAGTCTCCTACTGCTATGCTATTATCTCATTACACATGCAGTTGGTTGTTATTTCCATGCTTACTCTGATAGCAGTTTTGCAGCTGTTCCTTTTCACCTTGCCTATCTCCTCTGTGCAGGACATTAGCAAACGCCCATCAACAACCTGGCCATACAAAGGTACTGTCTGAGCTGGGTTTTGCTTGCATAGGGTTATCAGGAAGATGCAGAGACTGGGCTGCTGCAGGTGACTGTTTTTCTGTATTCTGTATAATTTAGTTAAAGCAAAGGCTGAAGTTGTGCTTCATGGAGCACTCGTAGTGCCAGCTTTTGTAAGTTTTAGTTAGGGAACAGCACAACGGAGCCTTACTTTGACAAAATTCCTCTTGCACCAGTGATGCAACTATTCTTCATGGCTCTTGAAAGCTAGTGAGGTAGTTTTGTTGCATATTTGTGAAAGGAATATAAAATTTGAACTGTAAAACTTTAAGAAAAAAAGGAAATACTGTGCAAACAAGTGTGAATATTGTGTGATGGGGATGTGAAGATAAAGTGACCTCTTGGCCACCTTCTGAAAATCATTATGCTACAGGAGTAAGAAGAGGAGAAACTTGGTTTAATAGATTATATTTAAGGCATTTACACAGAATAAACAGTTAGCTTGCCTTGCGCTGTTGTATCCTTCATGTTTTGCTACACAATGGGCAGTTGCAATAAAACTGATGGTGAAGCTACTTTTACATCTGATTCACTTCAGCTTGCCTAAGACATTGCAGAATTACATGATTCATTGTCACTGTGTTCAACAAAGAAAGCAGGGTAAACAATCATGGCTGAATAGAATCATATTTACCTAGTGACACTGCTCAGCTTAAACTTGCCAGCCTAATCTGCCATAGCTCCACTGGCTGGAGGCAAGTCTTAAGGCTGCTTTGGGTCAGCCACTTGAAAAACCAGGAGCCATGCAAGCATGCGTTTTAAGTACAGTTTACAGCTGCACTCTGTCTCTAGCTTAACAGGATCTGAGGCTAGGCAGAGCCACTTGTGCTCTGTGTCTGTTTCTCTTTCTACCTCATTATAAATAGTTAACACAAAGAAGGGGGCTCTGGATGGACATGCAAGTCATAATCTTTTTCTTTATGCCAGTGGCATGAGAGGTTGCAATTCCATTTGCTCTGAAGGCTTTTATTTCAGCTTGCTGCCCCAGCTCTAGATTTTCTTTTATACTGTAAAAAATATATTTACAGCATTTCTTTTGGCACATTCTGCTTTTTGTCCTTTCAGATGACTGCATGCAATCCCCAACAGCAAGGAGCAAAATTCTAACAGTGAGTTGAGTTGAGAAGCTTTCTATAAGAGAGAATATCCACGTAGTACATCTTATCTTGTCAGCTCTAAGATTAGAAGGTAGACTCCCTGCAAAATAATACATTGTACATGACTGAAATTCAAGATGCATTTCTGCCTCTGTCCATAAAAGTCTATCAAAAATACTTTGAGTAGGTAAAACTCAGCCACTAAAGATAGCATGGTGCAAGATAAGTCTCACTTCAGGAGAAAGGGTTTTTTCAGAAGGCTGAGAAAGGCCTGGAATAACAATGTATTTTCACTCCCTGAAACTACTAGTGTCATAAAGAAAAGGTTCTGGTCAACCACAGACAATGTTTCATCTTCAAGATATTAATCTTAGCCATCTCCCTGCACACACAGTTTCTGAATTAGATTACAAACTCACTTGGACATGTCTTATCATACCTGTATTTAGCTCTCAGCAAATAATAATTCTCGGCATATGAGTCTAACTGTGAAAAGTAACTGCACAAACAGCCATTACTGGATGCTCTAGTACTCATTTCTGTTCCTCCAAGAACAGGTTTTTCTCAGTAAGCAAAAGGTAAATCTCAGCATTGCTAAGCTCTGCTCGGTTTCAGAGATTCAGGATAGATTATCTGCCTTACCTGCTGCATGAGCTGTCTTCTGAGATGATCTACCAACAATTTCTGTCTCATGTACAGCTGTCTTGTCTGTCAGATACTGTTGCTGAGAAGGAAACATTCTTTTAAATCCCCTATAGAGGACTGAGATTTTTCTCTCTGCCTGCATACCACAAATGTTGCAACCTCAGTAATTTTAAGTAGCAGTGTCTGCTGGGACTATGCCTGGTGAATTTTAAGTCTTCTTGTAGAATTATTCCTCTATTGTAAGGAGCCTAACAGTCTAAACTTGTGCCTAGTTCTTTACTGGTACCTGCAGCTGCCAGGTGAAACAGGCCTGACCTGCTGCCTTCATCCTAAGCTCCCTATGGTGTGTAAAACACAGGGAAAAAACAGTGGCTCTGGAGAGAAAGGTGCCCTTTTCCAACCTGCACAGGAAACAAGTTGTCATACTTTACTATGCTGAGAACAGCCTGTAAAAAAGAAACAGAATTTGCACATTCTGTAGAATCATAGAATAGTTCGAATGTCAGAGACCTTTAAAAATTATCTAGTCCAACCCCTCTGCCATGTGCAGGGACATGTTCCACTAGACTAGGCTGCTCAAAGCCCTGTCCAGCCTGGCCTTGAACACTTCCAGGGATAAGGCATCCACAGCTTCTCAGGGTAACCTGTTCCACTGCCTCACCACCCTCACAGTGAAGAATTTCTTCCTTATATCTCTGAGATAGAGCTTTCTTTATACCTTCGTAATATTTTTGTGGCCCTTTTGACAGATCACCAGCTTTCAGTATAGAATGTCTGTATGGCATCTTCCTTTCCTTCAGCCTAAACTAGTGTTTGTGCAGGGTTAAAGATAAAGCTTTATGTAGGTTTTTTTTCCCAGAAATTGCTGTTGTAGATTGATTTTACTTCAGCAGTTTTTTTCTATTTCCCATTATTCAGACAGAATAATGTGGTAGCTTGCAGGAGTCCAGGTGGCACACTCAGAAATACTTAAAAATCTCTTCTATCCCAAGAGTACATAAAACTTATCTCTTCCCCCAACTCCACTTACATGGCTGTACCTGTATCACTGTGTTAGGTATTTACATGTCCTAGCCCACAATAATGGAAATACAAATAGCAATTTGCAGAAATTTTAAAGAAAAACAAAGCAAAACAAACCCCAAACCAACAACCAACCCAACCCATCTGAAAACTCACAGTATTGCTTAATACTTTCCACAAGTATCTTCTGGAATCCTTGCAGTGTCACCACTCATTATTATGTATTAAATCCTAGTAACTGCTACATTATGACTTTTCTGAACTTTTAATACATTTTATTTCTCCTGGCAGATTTGCAGCTTGATGCGAGGAGGAATAGCTGAGAGGGGTGGGGTAAGAGTAGGACACCGCATTATTGAGATCAATGGACAAAGTGTTGTTGCTACTGCTCATGAGAAGATAGTACAAGCACTATCTAATTCAGTGGGAGAGGTAAGCAAACAAATGCTTTGTCACAGAATTAAAAAAACCCTATGTGTCAGTTGAAAAGAGCATCTTAACATAGTATTAAACCACCACCTCAGTAACTTGGACTTAAGCACAAGTTGTAAACAGTTAACAGACCACTTTTTGAACAATCAGATGGACGTTCACTGCATTTTTCCACTCATTTTCCAGAGATCCTGGCATGATTCTGAACCAGCAACCTGGTTTGAATTAGACCAATCAATTAATTAAGGGAAGAAATGTCTCAAGCATATTAGCTATCAAAATGTGTCTTGGCTTATCACTACAGCATCTGCCATAGAAATAAAACAGTATTCAAAGGGCTGAGAGATTCAAATTGGTGTGTATTTTAATAATTTAATTTCCACTGAACATTTCCCACTTACCTTGGGAATAGGCTTCTCTCCAGTATGTTTAGAAAAATCAGCAATGACTGAACAAGATCCTCCAGCTTATCAAAATCCCTACTGAATTTAGTGGTAGTATCATACACAAGCCTGGCCAGATCTTCCACTAGTTCCTTTGCAAAAATCAAAGGTAACTTTTTTCCTGTGAAAAATAACAGAGTACATGCACGTTGGCAGGAACAAAGCTGCAGATCTCCACAGAACCTCCATGCCTTTATGGTACCTCTTTGCTGCATAACATCTCACTAAACACATGAAGACACTATGAACCTTTCTTTTTGTCAGCATGAAGAGACCAAGGTATCAAAGCAGCATATGGCTGGTGAGGGTTGGAATTATCAGTTAGTAAAGCTTATCATTCTCCCCCCATCTGATATGTATTACTGCTGTTACAGCTTGATTACCTGATGCCTTTAATCTTGTTAGGCTGTAACATGCCCCTGACACTTAGCACAGCACTCCTTGTAGAAAGAACTTAAATCTACTAGCCATGAGAGAACCTGTTCCACCAAACTCTGGACTGGCCCTGAAATACCAGGTGATAAAGTCCAGGTTGTGTGTTCAGAGGATCATACACCAGTTAGGAGAAAAATACGTAGGAAATGACTCTTACAAGGAAGGAAGAGAGAAGAAAAATCTAAGTTTACATTAGAATGAATCTTCAGAGAGGCTTTTTTAAGGCCTATAATTGGAATAGGGTGTAACACTAGAAAGTGTTTTGGTGTCAGTTTTTAAGCTACATATTGCATCCTGCCATGCCATTTAAAAAAAAAAAAAAAAAAGCAAGCCCCACAAAAAAAAGCAAAGACAGCAAATCAGCCTGGCAGAACCAGAGAGCTTTGGTAATATTTACATCCAGAGAAACCAGGAAAATAAATGCACTTACACCACAGGGAGAGACAGGCTGGACCTTATGAGTTATTTTTAAGCTAGTAACAATTCTGTTAATATCTGTGCAAATCAATTGACAGATTCACATGAAGACTATGCCAGCTGCCATGTTCAGGCTTCTAACTGGGCAAGAGACACCTCTATACATCTAGCATGCGACTCTTAACAGCAAAAGAAAGAAATGATTCCATCAAAGCTGAAGCCCTTACAGCTGAAGAGAATTTTGTATTTTCTATAAATGAAAGGCTTTGAAGCTGACTTGAGGACTCTGAAACAAGGAACGGACAGGTGTCTCTGCCTTTTCTCTCCTTCCTTTTTATTTCTTTGCCAAAAAAGTGATGAGAAGGATGCTCACGGACAGTAATCACTGACAAAAATATTTGTAAAACATTTAAGTATTTTGCAGCATCTTCTAAACTCTTTTCTCATAAAACTAAAAGCATATTTATTTGTAACCTTTATGTGGAGTGATGTATGTATGTCTGTCTAGTTTGATAACATGGTGAATGTGAATCTTTGATGAATGAGACTGCAGGAAATGGCAAAGAGATGCAGTTAAAAGAAGGTGTGGCTGCCTCAGTTAAAAAAAAAAAAAAATCCCAGTCCCCTAAAGTGGTCCAATACTGGTGGCTTTGCAGAAGTTTAAAACTGGTGCTGAATAGATGGTATTTCAGTGGAAAGGAATGTGTGCAGTTAAAACTTTTAGATTCTAATGTAAAGAAAACCACTGTAGTACTCGGTATTGTTATGACAAGTGTAACCTGTTTGGCAAGGTGTGAACATAAATATGTAACAAGTGTTTCATATGCTAAATAAAGAATAATTGCCACAAGATTAAAATCAAAATATTTATTTAGATACATATTTATTTTTAATGCTTGTGATTTTTATGATTTAACAGAGTTATTTCATGAATAACTTATTGCACAGGTTCTGTAATGTATGTGTTGGGCTGGGGGAGGTTTTCTTCAATTTTTGCATATATTACCTTTTTGTTTATATTAGCTCAAAATGGGAAAGCCATGCTTACCTGTTTCTGTCTTTTATAAAGCATTCTTATTCCTAAGGCAATGTGTTCGGATTGTAAATTGTTTTGACAAATAACCTAGCACCATCAGCAGTATTAGGATATGTGTAGATAAAAATCTTGGTAGTAAAGCTGTATTCCTTATGAGATAAATGTTCATTAGTGTAACTTTTTGTCAAGATTTTTTTTCTTTTGGCCAAGGCCTTGAAGAAAATACACTGTGACTTAAGAAGCCTTACCATGCAGTAACTAAAGAGCTTTAGATGACCATACTTCAAGGAGTAGTGTGTTGCATGCAACTGACCTTAGGAAAGAATTAAGCTACTACTACTAATAAACCTGAAATAATAAAGAAAGCTTGCTTATTTTGTTTGTTGTGTAAGTTCACATGGTTAAAAAACTCCAAGTAGAAGATCATTTAATTCTTCATCTAAGTGCAGTTGCAAAGGTCACGGATTATTTTTTTAGAAAGGAATTAATCTCTTGAATTAGGACTTTCTGTATCATTAGTATCTGGAGAGTAGGTGCTTTCAAGTAGCATACCTTGTTGCCACTGGATGTCACTGTAACTTCACATCAATACAAAAGCATGCTGTAATTAAAATACATTAAAATGGATGATTCTGTAAAACTTAAACTACCCATCTTCAGCTACGTTCCTTTGTGACCTTTTCACAGGATGTCTGCCCAGCTCAGAGTGACACAAATGAAACCAGTATATGATTAAACCTCTAATGGAAAGTAATGCTACTGACAAGCACTTCTGCAAAAAAATTAAAACCCTGAAACATCAATCTGTGGTAGGTTCTTTATGAGAACCTTTCGTTTAAGGCCTTTCCAGTTTCCTCTGAGAGCCATGATGAAGCTTGCACTGGAAGATGTTGCTGGCTGTTTATGACCTGTGTTTATGCTGGTAATCAAATTAGTGTCGATTTTATTTACTTTTTGATTTTCTTTTTTTTAAGATCAATGCTGAAAAATCAGAAATGCAGCAGAACCACAAGGGACACGTTTTAGTAATACAATTGCCTAAACTACTCACTGGATTAATGATTCTTTTGGAAAACATGTTCAAGGCTCTGCTAGATAAAAAAAATTCATCTAACTTCCTGTCAGTTGGCATTTGTGAAAGTATGAGAAATATGCTTTTGGGAAATGCAGAATTTCAGAGACTCTTTCCCTAATGCATATTTTGGTCACAATTTGCAGAGTATTTAAATGTTGCCTTTCAATAGCAGAGGCCACTCCATTAATAAACTTGAGCATTCAGAACCAAGCAAAGATAAACCACACTTCAGCCGTTGCTGTCATTTAAGAGGGCAACATATCTGGGGGGCAAGCAGCTTTAATAGGACAGATCAGTTAGCCTGAAAGACACGGGGAAAATGGATTAGAAGCAGCACTGGATGTGTGTATGAATCACCTTTACATTTTATCCAAATCAAATTGTTGAAAAAGCAAAAGTCCAGAAATACTTTTTATTAAAACACTGATCATAGTTAAAACACTTTGAGGTACATTAAATAAATACAACCCTTCCGTTGTACAGCCAGTGTCTGGTGCTTCTGGAATAGCTACCAAGAAATGCTAGGCAGCACCAGTAGCATTTCTGCAGGTACAGTGAGATAACACATTTCTGGTTGGGGAAATGTTTGTTACGAGTTTACTAATAAATCACTTAAAATTTTGCAAAAATCAAGGCTGAAATTTACATTCAGAAAAAAATAGGTGTTCTCCTCCTGCTGTTGGATAAAAAGTGGAATTCCAAGGGAAGACCCTTTTTCCTTTTTAAGTCATCCACTACTTGTATTTCTCCCAGTCCTGGTTTCTTCTTTGCTGTTATAACATACCTGCAAGTCTTCTCAAAGGATGGTCTCCCGGCAAACTCCAATTAAACTGTGAGGCCTGTCCCGCTCTACACTGCATGTGATGTGGGACCTACGTAAGAAGGCAACTGGAGAGCTTAGAGCACCACAGCTCTGAAGATGAAGATCTTCTTGAAGTCGCTTTCTAGAGGTATTCACATTCTGCTGGGAACTTGTAATTACCTGTTTAAAAGGACAGCAATGGAGAAGGAAAAAAATGGGGAAAACAGGGTGAGAAATGTTTTCATTGAAAAGGTTCAGTCCCTGAGTATTATTTCAGTTAGGTTATCTAATCATGGAATTCTCCCAGAGTAGATGTGCAGTTATGCAGCCATCCAGAGACCCTCCTGCTTTTCCTGTTCTTACAGGACAGGCACAGTCAGGCTTGAGAGGCACCAGGCTCCCTATCTGTACTGTCTGCGGAATCCACAGAGGCACAAACACCTGTTTGTTTCTGTCTGTACAAACAGAAAGGAAACCTGTCAAAGAGACACCACCTCTGCCTTTAGACTGACAAATGTCATTTTGGAGCAAATTAAATTCATCAGTTTCTTTCAGGAGAAAGACATGCTTCACTGGTTTGCTGAGAGTGGAAGAGAACTAAAACCTTATGAGCCTGGGAAACATTTTGGTGTTAATACATCTGTCAAGCTATTTCACAAATCTGAATTGCACAACTATTTTACCAAAAATTCTGTGACTTCTTAAGTAGATTGCTGGGATGCTTTTCACTAATTTAATAGTGGTTTTTAGCTGAAAAAAAACCTACTAAAATTAATTCTTTATTGTGAAAAAAACATGTCTCCCTGGATCCAAGAAATCCACACAGGATAAAAATTGGGCCATTAGTTTCTGGTTTTATGATTTACATAAACACTCAAAAATTTTATACTACTTTTGAGAAACTGGGTTTTTTCATTTAAAGAAAAAAATTTCACCTTTCTAACAATGAAGATTGAAGGACTGATACATTTTGTGAAGCAATAAAAGTGTTAAAATGTAATTCCATGCTGACAATATTAAGTGTGTGATGATAGTACTGCTTTCTACCTGTGTGACTATAGAGGTAACTGTTCCAGTGCTGCTTCTTTGTTCTACTTCATAGGTAGCAAAATCTTGCAGCAAGCTTTATGAAATGCTGTATGTTTCCTGCTCCACATCAAACTATCTCACATGCTATTTCAGTGTTATTACATCCTATGTTCATACTCAGCCGGTTTCCTTCACTTAGGGATGAGCAGATGATTACCATAGAAATTACAGTATCTCTGAAACTGCCCCCAAGTGTGTATCCTTAATTGTCTGTCTGGCTCTGTGGAAACCCTACAGGCAAACTGAATGTGGTTAGTCTGTGCTAATTGCATTCTGCTCTTCAAATCTGACAACATAAAAGGAACTTCATTTCTATAGCTAGCATTCTGGTAACAAGACTACCAAGAGGTGATTCATCACCTTTCTTCCTGCAAAAAGATGCTTCATTAACTGTGCATTAGATAATAAATGTTGCTCCCACTACTAATTCTCTTGTTTTATAGATTCCTTCCAAGCCTTGTGTTGCTTTTATTCTCAGCTCAAGATGAGAAGGTGCATTATTCCTTCATTTGGAAAAGCACAGTTTTTCAGTTCTTCCTCTTAAAAAATGGGAAGGGTCATTCTAGCCAGGAGTAGATAACCACAGTGCTCTGTTCTGATAGCTCATGGCCCTGCCTGTATTTCTGCCCATTCTTTTCAGCTAGCAGCTTATGCTGTACAAATACATTTGCCTTAAAAAACCAACAGATCCAAGTCAGTTCTGTGTTACCTCCTTATGTAAACACAGATTCATGTATGGAACAGTCACAGGTGCAGAAAGACGCTGGAAATAAGAGAGGCTGATTATCAGTGTGTAATTCAGTTCCCTATAGATCTCCTAGAATACTATTGGGTCCAGATGAAGAATCTTACAAGCATTTATGAGTGCTTCAGTATAAAATGCATTGCTGCCTGCCAAATAATTTCTTACTAAAGCCATATTATGATAAAAGAACTTCTGTGGGAATTGAGTGAGCTATTTAAAATTGTAAAAACATTTGACTAGGGCATTTGTCTCTCAGGGTTGAACAAATCTTGAGAACATAAATAGCCTACCTGGTCTATAATATTGGCACTGAAGATGGCTTCTTCCATGTGTCTCTCATCAGATTTTATTACTGATCGTATACTGTTCACTACATGACGTACTTCTGGAGGGAGATTACAGTTTGAATGTTCCAAAAATTTTGCCACTAAAATTTTTGTGTCTTTATAGGCCTTAAGGTCCACTAAAGAGTGTGGCCGCTCCTTTGAGACTGTGTGCAAAGCCTTTGGCTTTAGGTGTAGATCAGTTTTCCTTGTATCCCTCTGTTTTCCAGTTGGTAGGAAACTGCTCAAAGAATGCTGACAAGCAGAGGCAGCCATATGAGAACCAGAAACAGGAACTAAAAAAAGGGGGGAAGAAGATCTTTAAAGTAATATTTTAAAAAAAATAAAGGAAAAAAAGAAAAAAGGCAAAACAAATATTGTCACAGAAGTTTTACTTTGTCATAAAATGTCTGTTTTGTCTGAAGAACAACAAAAACATACAATTGAGAAAACATTGCAAAAAATGGGTAATTTAACCAGGGGTCAAGAATAAGACTCTTTGCCATGACAAGAAGGACTGCAGTCAGGATTAGCAGGTGGGTAATTAAAGTACTTTGCAAATCACAGACATTTTTGTTACCTCTAATTTCAGAGACTTAGTTGACATTAATGAGAAGGACAAACACCAGATTTTGGTTGTTACATATGTAACTTAGATTGGTTTAGGCCCCGCCCCCCCAGCTTTCAGGGCAAAGATCCACTTATTTGTAGGTCTCAAAAACTACAAGCAGTGAATAATACAAGAGACATTAGTAAGAAATACAGAGGAAGCAAAAAAGCTAAACTAAACCAGAAGACTTTACAGCATTTCTTTTCACTCAAAGGCTTGTTCCAGCAGCATTGTACACATATACGTACGCTGTTATTTTTCTGGCCCTCATCTTCTAGAACTTGTTTCTCTATCAGAAGCTTTTAATTATTTTTAAAACAACAGGAAAGACATATGATACAAAACTGTTCCTCACCTGTTTCTAATGTTGCTGGAGATAGTCCTGCATCTTGATGCTGGCTACATATAGGAGTCCAGGCACAATTATCACCTTGAACCAAAGAGAGAGAATCTTTTATTCCTTTAAAGAATGAAATCACTCAGAAGAAGTACTACTTTCAAGATGTCCATTCATGAAGAGAATCTACTATACACAGCTATGTCCTATAAGCTGTTAAATAAATACAAGTATAAAGATACAGTTCTTACTTAATGGTTTCCTCTCTTTTATACAGCTATCAAACCCTAAATATTTCAGGCTCAAGCACTGAAGCTACAGAAGGCTCCCTGCTAGGGGCAGACCTCATACTTTCCTGTATTCCCTTGGCAGACAAGAGTTTGTCTTGCAAAATGGGAAAATCAAGAAAGATTAATCTCTCTTATTCTTACAAAACCAGCATTTTATTCAGTAGTTCTACCTCCTTTTTTACAGATTCTCATTCTTTACAGGACAAATGCATCACTGATTAAATTCATGGGTTGGTGACCACTATGGTTCTTGATGATTCAATCAATAACAAGTGGTTATAGAACATTTACAAACAGCTCTGGACATAGATGCTTTCTGAAAGAGTTTCTGGGATGCTGGCACAAGGATCAATGATGATGAGATCACACCATACAGTAATTACCACTGCAGTCTTTGTGATTTCAAGCTTTTGACAGTCAAGATGAAATAACCCCTCACATTTATGCTAAGGCTGTTTACATCTGTTTCCAAGACTGAAAACTGTTAGGAACTTCTAGGCAGATTAGGAGAGGTCATCTTCTGTATCTTCAGAGAAAGTTTATAATGAAAAGCTGGTATAATCCTCTCTAGTTAAATGAAGACAAATTAAATGAAGACAAATGTTAAGATGCTACAAACCTAGAAAATCTGTAAGAAACTAAGAGAGACAGCTTCTATTCTGGCTTTAATTTGCTTTATTATGCTGAAGTACTGCAACTTATGAATCATACCATGCTTCTTAAGAGGAGACACTTCAGAGGTTCTGTCTTCCAATCTATTACTATACTGCTTAATGTCCTTGCAGCACAGTCAAAACTACACCACTAGACATTATCCTGAGTTATCTGGAACACAGACACTGCAGTACTTAGGCACTTAACTGATACAGCCACATAGTCTTACCACATCTGATTAAGTTTATTGTAACAAACATCCGTGCTAGAAGTTGATTTTCTCCTTTGCTGTGATAAACTTTACAGGGAAAAGACAGAAAAATGTGCAAGCTACTAAATTACAAGTAATTTTTTTAAGAGTGACCTGTTAGAGAGATTGTATGTGAATTCACCATACTTACATTGTCCAGGGACTACAAAGGCACCTATTAAAATAAGCTTTTATCTACAGTTTCTCTACTAGGAATGACAAATGTTTCAAAACAAATAAACAAGCTCACTTTCAGCAGCAAATAATGAATGGGAGAATTTTTAACTACACATACCATAAAGACTCCATCATGTCAAGGTGTGCTTGAAGTACATAAATTGTGTTTTATTGACCTAAATGCCCAGAGTTCTATGCTATAGGTAAAATTCCCAGATTACTATTCGATTAGATCTCTCTGTTGTTATGTCACTATGCTGTTGCACACATGCAACATCCCTGTGTCGATTTCCTTTCCAAACCAAGTCCAGTGCAATCACAGTAACATTTAAGACCCATTTAACAAAACTCTATCCAGTAAATTTCAAGGTTGTGCTTCTAAATCTCTTCACATTGATTTGTACAGGGAAGTTAATCAGAACATTAATAATTTTTCTTAAAATAGAAAGATGGGTCCTAAGACAAAACCAAACCCTACTTACCAATATGACCACTGTACGTGTCTGAAGCTTGCCCTCCCCTCAAGTTCTCCAAAATCTGCAGTATGTCTCTTACATGAGTTGTTAGCATTAATGATGCATAGTTACAGCAAAAGAAGTGTATGTTACTGAAAAAAAACCCAAACACTTTTTCTCCTGAGATGGTTAGTTGATGGTACCCAGTTGTTTTCCTTTATCTTTGCCTGTTGTTCAACCCTGTGGATGTATTTTAGGATTCTGTAGTGAACATCAATAGCCAGTCACAAAAAAACTAGTTCAAATGCCTTTTTAAAGTTATACAGACTCTAAAGAACTTCAGTTGTGTGTCACAGCTTTGGAAAAATAAGCTGCAGGGCTGCTACAAACAGCCAGGACTTGTTACTAGAATTGTGCTGCTTCCAATGTATGTATGACTTACAAATAAGGTACAACAAAAACTAGAGCAAAGGGAAGTGATGTGAAAACCTTCACAGCGAACTAGGTCAGCACAAACACATTCCCTCTTGAGTTATATCTTCTCTTGTTCCCCCACTGCTGTGTGTATACCACTATCTCTAGAACCATCTCTGCTCCTTTATGACAATCTTTGCCAAGCCTGGTTACATCTCAGTAATGTTCAACTTGCATTCCTCAACTCATGTAGGGGTAAGAACTTAGAAATTAGTCAAAATAATTTGCATAATGCCACTTCTCCAGAAGATGATGGATGCATTTAGGACATGTTAAAAATGAAGGCAAAGCGTCTGTTCTACCAGGTGTCCCAGCAGTCAGCTAGAACACATAGATTTGGCTGCCTACAGCAACCTCTCTCTCAAGCACCACTCCCGACAGCCTACAGAGCACAATATTGAAAACTTGCTGAGCATGATCCAGAAGCAAAAGGGCTGTTCTTCGTCTTCAGCACAGTAGAAAGGATTCTACTTACAGCACAACAGCTTCATAGCACGTATATCCTAGCAGAGTAAATTTCATTAAATAATTGCAGGCTTCTAGATTTAAAGATTCACTTTTCCTGGACAGGATGCTGAGGGTAGATTTCTAAAGGTAGAAGACATTCAGTTATTGAGCTAAGTATGAGGTCTCTGAAATTCATAGAAACAGAATAATGTGAATAGAACCAGCACATCATCTTCCTAAAGGAAACCAGTTATTTCAGGATTTTGTCTACTCTTATTTTGAGCTAGTCACATGATTCTTCCTCTAGATCCATTAAAAAGCCCAGTGAACCCATCTGAAACAGCACAGTCTATGACATCTTACAAAGCTTTTAATCTTTCCTTTCAAACCACTTCTCCAGGTTACTTTTTTGAATCTCCCTCAAGAGCTCACAGCCTTTTGTAAAGCCTGCACTTTTCAAACGGTTCAGACAGTTTTACATTCCTGCTATTATTCGATCGAGCCTTTCTCTATGATAGCAAACATTTATTTGCATGAAGATACACTGTTCAGCAAACTGTCTCCTCTGTTCTTCCCTTGTCTAAAAGGAGATTCATAGCAGAGTTCGCTTATCCACAACAGTCAAAAGCTTTCCTTCCCATTTATCATCTTGTCACGTGTCTCATCTTTCACTTCTTTGGCCTTCAAAGTTTCTCACCACACATGCCTGTACATAGTCACACTCTGCCTCTGACATGCACCAATACTGTCAAAGTCAGCATCACCTCCAGGCAACACAACCTGCTGTATTAGAAGCATGTTAATCCTTTCCTAAACAAAGCCCAGCTACCTTTCAAGTTCTTAGTTTAGCTTCTCAATATAACAGTAACAGAGAGGTGGGAGCATCTACTGAAGAAATGGTTTTCTGAGCGCTACTGAAAGGCTGGTACAATTTAGAAAAGGCAAAATTCTTTCACTCTGTCACTTTTCCCATTTCCATGCTTCTTAACAATTTTCAAATCTAGAAAATGCACATGGAACTTAACCCTTCACACGTAAGTCAGCCTTCACTGGAACCTTTCATGTAATTTCCACTGGCACCAGCTGCTGCATAAATCCCACACCACTCGTTTGCTCCACGCTCCATCAGCCTTATACTACACCTACCTTCTCTGTCAGACGAGCATGACACAGGGTCACTAGTTGATCGGACAATATTGGAAATTCGGTACTTTGTGATGTGATGTTGCTGGACAGCACTCTCATGGCCATTTGCATATGATGAAATATTTGATGGCCCAAAACAGGGAGAGGTCTGGGAAGGGACAGGATGCTGGCTGAAGTCTGCACAGCAGATTTTCTTCTGCTTCAAAGGCGGCATGGCATTGCTTTCTTGAGCAGAACTCTGCAGTTCTCTTTCTGAGGTGCTGAAATTCTCTGAGGAACAGTCCAAGGACCTGCTATGGGCACAGGTCTTCTCCTGTCCTTGAGACCTGTCTGTTGAGGCTTGGCTGTGGGAATTCTCATCCTCATTAGGAAAACCCTCTGAGCGAGTTCTGTGGAACCTGCAGTGGGTACTGTAATGCAGAGTGCTGCAGCGCTGGTCTGTAGCCCCTTTGGGGGTTGTACAGTAGGGAGAAAGTTCTGTAGAACTGAGAGATCCTTGAACTTCCAGCGAACAAAGATCTTCAGAAGAGTAGCTATGGTCTGGGATACCAACAGCCTCAGAGACCATCAGAGAGGTGCTTTCAACAGAAACTGCAAAATGAGAGATTCAGAGAAAAAGACCTTTCACCCCTCTCCCATTCACCCCAGCCCTGTTTTCAATGTACCAATTCAAATTTAGTTAACAGGCAAGTACATCAATAATTACTCAAATGCTTTCAGAAGACAATGCCAAAGCAAAAAAGACCAAAGTCATTTACATGTTTCTAGTGTCCTCAAGCAAAGAAAATTTGTTCTGCCCTTGAGTATTTTCTTCTACTAATAAGCATGCTTCAGCACTGAAACCAAAGTATTATCTATAACTACACTTGGACAGGAACAGCTCTTTCACTGCTGGTTTCTCTGGTAAACAGTGAAAGATTGCCTGCGGTAGAAAAAGCAAAACTTTACAAACATGCTGAAAAAATATGTCTCTGCTTGCCTTTAAACCTGTCACTACTGTCTATATTAGCTTTGCACCCAACACTTAATCATCATTTCCATGAAGCTTATACCTAAGTTCTTTACAAATGAGAATTCACCATTGTGTAACAGCCCTACCACACAAAATAGGTGATGCACACTTCAGATAGAAGCTAAACATTCTATGCGAGGTCACATTATCTTTGAAGTCTTTTATATTAGAAACTGAGATTGTTTTCACTTCCTCTGTCATGTCTACAAATAGAGGCTATGAATGAAAGTGGTCCCTTGTTTGAACTAAGTATTTGGCTCTGTGTTATTCCCACAGTCATGACCTAACTTCCCTTTCAAGTGCATATGGCACAATATATAACATCAAAACCCTGGCCTGAGAGCTGGTCCACTGCTTCCCAATAGTAAAAACTCTACCCTCTGGATTTAAACATTCATATGTGGATGTGAAGTCCAAATGTGCTTACAAACTGTAGACACAGCCCTTGATAACAGCAGCACTTAAAAACTAGTCACCTTCAGTTGTCACACTCCATTCCAGTTGTCAAACACCAGGATTTTAAGAATACAATACTAACATATACCAGTAGTTAAAGGTGACCACTGGTGGCTCTAGAAACTGAAATCCTACTTTACAGAATAGATACTCTGTGTGTGTAGGAACAGATGCTCCTCACTAATTTATTTGGTTGTCAGTCCCATTCTGGGTGCTAGGTGAGCGAGGACTGTTGCTGTTTCTTGGATCACTCTGCCACTACTTCTCTGCCCACAGATGTCCTAACAGAACACCTGCCTCAGTCTATTCATTAATATGATATGAATATGATGTGGAAAAAGTATTTAGTGGCAATTTTACTAAAATAATTATTTCATACAAACTGCTCAATAGTTCATGATCCACTGAGGCTGTAATGTTTAAAAATCCCTGTGCTGCTAATCATCTACTTCCATTCACAACATCTGTACTTCAGGCAGCAAGCTTCCTATTCAAGCTTCTAGAAGTCATGTAAGAAACTACTGTATGGAGAAGGCATGCAGACTCTGAAGAAAGCACCCATGGCTGTTGACAATGAGAAACAAACTGTCAGTTATGTGTGTGGCTCTTCAAAGAGAAGCGACAGTTGATGTATCTGCCTCAAAGGGCTTTATAAAGCACGGTTTGTTCAGCGAAACTCTCCTCTGCGTTTCCAGATACAGTAGTTTATGACTGTGAAAAGGTTCTTCTTGCAATGAATAATCTCAAAGTAAATCCTTCTTTCTCCATTGGGAAGGGCAGAAGAGAAGGAAAAGTTCACTGAAAAATCCTACTACATCTGTTTCAAGTAGACAAACACAATGCTGTGATCACCTTGTGTGCTGAAGTCCAGGGTCATGTTCCTCTCACCCAAGCTTGATTCAGATACTTGCTGATCATTAGCAGTGACCTAAATGAAAATTGTTCAATGGAATACCACATTAATCTGCAATTTACCAAAACAAAGTATAGTGCTGATGATTGTAAGAACACACCTGACAATGTGAAATAGTTATCATATAAGCTGCTATTCAAATGACAAGCTATTTAAAGATACAGTATTTTAAAATGTCTTTGGGTCAGGAACAAATCATAGAATCACAGAATCATCACAGTTGGAAAGGACCTTCAAGATCATCAAGTCCAACCAATAGCCCTACACTCTGTTATCTCTAAACCATCCCCTAAGTGCCACATCTACACGTTTTTTGAAAACCTCCAGGGACGGTGACTCCACCACCTCCCTGGGCAGCCTATTCCAATTCTTCACCACTTTTTTGGTGAAGAAATTTTTCTTGATATCTAATCTAAACCTGCCCTGGCACAACTTGAACCCATTCCCTCTAGTCCTGTTGCTAGTCACAAGGGAGAAGAGGCACTCTACAACCTCTCACCTCTCTACAACCGCCTTTCAGGTAGCTGAAGAGAGCAATAAGGTCTCCCCTCAGCCTCCTCTTCTCCAGGCTAAGCAGCCTCAGCTCCCTAAGCCTCTCCTTTTAAGGCCTGTTCTCCAGACCCCTGATTAGCCTAATTGCCCTTCTCTGCACCCTCTCCAGCACCTCAGTGTCCTTCCATACTGCAGTGCCCAAAACTGCACACAGTGCTCAAGTGCAGCCTCACCAGCGCTGAGTACAGGGGCAAGATCACCTCCCTTAATGCATGGCAAAGGAACATGCTTACAGAGTTTTTTTATTTTTCCAGGACCAACAAGCTAAATTCATCTTCAATTCACAGACAGATGGGCTGCAGGCTCACATAACAAAACTTGATGTCTGTAATGCTTAAAACTAATGGGTTTAGTACAAGCAATCCCTTTCCCTACAGTCTGCGTTCTTCTATATTATGCTTTTTTTTCCATCACATTGTATCACTCTAAAGTAGAACAGAGAACAGAAACCATAAAAACAAGCACAAGAGCAGTTATTTTCCTTTGGTTATTTGCTGAGAAATTAAAACCTAACGTATTGTTAAGCCCTACAACATCAGTGCCACCCAAGGTGGCTGATGCAGCGTGCTCCCCAGCCTATCAGAGACTGCTGAAGGGAGGTAAGACTAGGATTCACCTTTTTTCTGAAAGGCTGGCTCTAAGTGGGTAACTTCCCTTCACTCTTGGCAATCGTGAACAAAATACAGAATCAGTCCTGCTGGAAACACTTGATCCATGAACACCTGAAATTTAGGAAAATATCTGCTGGAGAAAATGCAATCAGACCAACTATGTTTTGGCAGAAATAATGTTTTAAGTATGTTTGTTTCTTTTTAAAAATCTAGGGGTTCTTTTCAAATCTAGGTGGTTTCATAAATTCTTAATCATTGACAGGAAAATAACTGCTGAAACATTTACTGACCTTCTACATTCTCCCAGTCACTTGGCAGCAGAGGTGACATTGTCTAGTACCTATAAAATGGTCTAGTACCTATAAAATGAGTTATATGCAAGGCTGAGGTTTTGGTAAACCTGTACTAATGAAAAAGAAACATCTCTAGCTTTGATCTAGTAAATTTAATAAAAAGCAAACTTAACGCTTATGAAAATAACTGGCTTAGCAATTCCTGAAATCAAAATATTGCACCTCTCTCAAAACCCCCCTGCTATTTCTGCTATAGGCAGAAGAAATACATACATCATATTTATATAACTTAGTTTCCTATTACACAAACTTCCAGATTATAACAGCTCAGTCTTCATGTCCTTTATTTTTTAATTCTCAGCTTAGTTTGCCAAAGGAAACAATTATAGTATTGACAGAATTTTTTGACCTGGGAACAAGACAACTAAGTTAATTTGGCACAAGCCACAGAGCAGCTGTCAGTACTCTGCTTCAATGTCTTGTAGGAACAGAGCTTGCACAGAAAACACCATGGGCCAAGGTGTATTCCAACACGGGCAGGAGACAAGCTATTTTACCTTGCATTTAGGTGTCAATACTGAGAGTCCTTCAGCTCACCTGTGGTACTATGTCTTAGGGAAGCTACAGAGATGAATTCCCAGCATTCTTCTCCATGCAATGAGATTTATATCAGTCTTTCACATCCTTTGGAATTTAGATAGACACAAAAGCTCAGCCACCATACATCACATCCCTTCTCAGGCTATGCCTCAATTTCAGAGGCTCCTGCTGAGGCTGCAAACCCTGCAGCAATGTAGCTAAAGACATGTGGCTGCATAAACAAGATTACTGTGTGCATCAAAGGACACAGCCTCTCAGCTTAATTTCAGGATGCTTGTTTGTGTACTGCAGACTATATTATATTATAGCTTTCTCCAATTACAACTGCTGAAAATTAAAAAAGCAAAACAAAACAGAACCACACAAAAAAACTCCAAACCAAACCAACCAACAAAAAAACCACAAACCTCCCCAAACAAACAAAAAACCCCAACCAAAACAACAAACCTCACAACCAAACCCCAACAATATGACAAATAGATTGGACAAATTCACACACAGAGATATTGTTTCTTAACACCAAAAGGAAGACATAGCACTCAATATCTTTAAAGTATATCTCTCAAGTGGGAAAATGAGAGGTTTCAAGATTTCAGGTATGCAGAAGAAATCAGGGACATAATTTTATTTTGATTTCTTCTACTTTTTCAGCCATATTTTGCAAAACATATACCATTTCAACTTCTCTGAGCAATGGGGTAATTTTTGCTTTTCCTTCCCTTGTTCTTTCTCCAGTCCCAAGAAGAATTTTATATGCATTTGGAATTCATTAACCTTCTTGTCTGGGGAAGGAAAACCATGGTTTTAATTGTAGGAGGTACCACTGACATTAGTCAGGTCAGAGTTTTGGTTCACAAAGGGATGGCACATAGTTTCATACAGGTTCCAGCACAGCCTAGGGTAACAAAACCTTATTGACTTGCACATCCTCAGACACAGAGCCTGCACAACCTGCAGGTTGGTAAATCTTATAAAACAGTCACTGGTATAATTTACCCAGAACCCTGATCTGTTTGTGTTTTTTCTTTTCTACACTTTAGTCAATACTTTGCATGGAAAACAATGTGAAAACCACTTTTTTCATAGTCATAAAATGGGAACTCCTAATCAGTACAGATGACCAGAGCAATTTTTACTTAGATGTAATCACTTAAATTAGCACTGACATTTGTTGTCTGTGAAATGCATGAAATACTGTGCCTAATTTGATACAATTTAATAAAATTCTAAGGGCTGTAATCCATTTACAAACAAACAAAACTTATTGCTTGATGCTCAGTAAAAGGTTTTACAATTATGACATTATTACATAATGGTTCCCAGAAGCACTTCTGTAGCTAAAGCTCTGCCATGATTTCCACTGGAAAGTCTGCCTTGGAGGGATTTATAAATCTAGTTACTTCAGTTCATCCTTTACTGTAGCTTGATGTATATTATGTGGGAGCATTTGCACCATGTACAAAATCAGGACCCAATTTTGTTCATCTAGTACACCTAAAACTGTCTCAGACTTTGGCTCCATTCCTTCATTTACAAATTGATTGGGACACTGACTGCAAAAAATAGACATCAGGGCATTTGTTGTCAAGAAAAGTGTATGGTTACAAAGTCACTGTGCTTGCTTGGGTTAGCACTGCCCATGTACTGCACTTCCGATGCTTGGCACCTGTTGTTACTTTGCTCCTATGGGCTTCGTTAACCAGCAGCTACCAGGCTAGTATAAAGTCCTGTAAGAAACTATGTAATTATCACCACTTAGAAATTAAAAATCATCACTCATTTTCACTTGTAATTAGAACAGTTCTAGAACCCACGTGGTAGAGATTAATAGCCAAGGCACTGACACTACCCCCAGATGCCAGAAAATAACAGTCAATACATCTACTTACTAAAGCTCATGCTCTTCTTGCAATAACATGACTTTGCTCCTTTAAATTATGTCTTGTTAAATTATATTTCTGTTATATGTTGGTACTACTGTGCTGCTGGATGCTGAAGCTCATGCAAAGTGTAATGCCAGTTACAAAAACGCTCAATGTGATTTTATGCTTAAGTATAAATAGACATTTTTCTAAACCTTCTTTAGTGCCACACAGAAATTTTTTTTCACAGCTCTGATCTTCCTCTTTCCCCCAAACCATTTATACTTCCTAGCACATTTGGCAATTATATTTTTTTTTTTAAATCACTGGAAAACATCAACTCCTCTAGGGCTTCCAGGTTCCTCTGAGTTATTCTAAAAGAAGAAGGATGGAACTTGGATAAAGAGTATTTTAGAAAGGAGATGGCCTGGGAAATTTCCAATTGTGCTGTTCAGAAAACAACTTCACTCACAAGCAGTTTCTATTGATTCATTGTATTATAGCCGAATAAATCGTAAGCAGTGCAATTCAAACATTGCCTGTTTATTGTGGCAGGTGATGGAGGGTATGATACCAGGCAAAGATTAGAGGAGTTTTCAGAAGTTGCTTTGTGAGTCATAGAAACTGGAAAGTTAGGCTTATCTTGGAGATTTTTAATGGCATTTTTGTCAGGGGCTGTGCATCTCAACATTCTTTTTTTCTCAGACACTTATCTTATTCATATCTTAATCTTCCTGTGTATAACTAAATATTTGTATTATTTCTTTATTTCTGTGGTTTCTGTTGTGGTTTCCCTCAGTGTAAAAAAAGTGACTAGCAAAATGTTCAGTGTTATGTTTGGGGGAAATGTAAAGTACTCCCCTCTGTAATGTGGGTGCAACCTGAACACACATTTCCACAGTGTGTTATTAACAACACAAGCAATTGTGATAATTTGATTGATAAGCAATACCTAGAGTGTTTGACTCCATGAGGTTTCACTGAAGCCTGCAAGAAACTACTGGTTCTAAAAACAATTTGAAGTATTTTCCCATTTGTGACAGCTGATTCATTTATCACAAATCACTTCAAGCAAACTTTGCTCAAATTAGCTTTGGCTGTACATGCAGATACACTGTAATTGCAGTTTCAGTTGAGTTGATACTGCATAGTAAAAAATAAGGCAAGAATGGTAATGTAAATATTTGTCTGAACTATACAGGATTCTTTCTGAAACTTCAGAATAAAGGTGTTACGAATTCTCAGGAGTTACTGTGTCTTCTGTAGAACAGCAGAAGCTATTAAAAGCTGTAACAGCCAAAAGTGTAAGCAACAAATGAGAACTACTCATTGCTATTTCATAGGAAGAACATGTTCCTCTCCTTTTGTCATTCAAATCTTTGCTCTGTATGGTTCCTCCTCAGCTAATGTGGCACTGAAGCAGGAATCAGTTTCCAGCACTTTGGTGCCTGGCAGGAGCCTCCTTACAGAGGCTATATCTTGCAACTACTAAAGCATACATTTGGCATTGAGTTCAAGGCATCCTGTCAAGAATAGAGCATAACACTGTAAGAACCTATACTATTACTAGATGCTCCCAGTACATTTCCAGAATATGTTCTGAAATCTGACTTAAGTGGGGAACAGTAAATGTGTATTTTTAATTTTGTTAATCTGAGGTTATTTACAAAGATTTTTGTTAGGAATTTTCAAGTACATCTTATTGACACATAGGGTTTAAAATGGGAACCTGTAATTACCTTGGCTCAGATCACACACAGCAAATCTGAATGTCCCATGAGCTCTATGCTACATAAATATACAGGAGTTATTACCATTATATGTCACAGGACATAGTTATCTTTTTCTTCATTAAACCTACACTGTTGTACTAAACTCCAACCAAAGCTCTGTTAAAGTGAGGCATATTCACTATCATCAGTAGTTGGAATAAAAAATATTTTAGAACTGTAGGGGTTATTAAGAAACCTGCTTCCTAATCAAGATTTCATACAACCTGTAGAAATTACACTTCTATATGAGTGTAATGAGAAGTGTAATCTCAGTAAAACAGCATTATCCTTTCCAAATAAGGAAAGGCACTGTGCTTCAGGGATTCCAATTAATTCTTCTAGGTTTTTGTTACTGACAGTCCAGCATCATACAGCTTTTTAAATGGATGATGACAGCTGAAATATTGCTACTCACATAAGCATTTGCTCAAACATGCACAAGACCATAACGAGAATACACATTAAGTAAAATTTGTTAGACCCTTTCAAAGAGAATGATCCAAGTAATGTTTTTATAGAATATAAGTATTTTCTAATCATTGTTCTCCCAACGTACAATTAACTCCTATACTATATTAGATGATGAAATGTATCTAAAATCGTTTCTCATCTCCTATGTAAAGAAATTCCGTTGGCTTTCCTTACCTGACCAGCAGGCGTCTCTCCAATCACTGCCTCATAGGGCGGGGGCAGCTCCGCGGGATACAGCATTCCTGGGCTGTTAATGGTTACTTCATATAAAGCACTGAATGGGGAATGAGGGAAGTCCAAATGCAGACCTCTGTTTAAAGACACAAACAGGCAAACTTAGGTCTATTAGAAATGACACTGGATTTGTCTAGTAAACTGTTACCTACGCTACAGTGATGTAGAGCATTATTTAAATTCACAGCTAATATACTACAAAGAATTATACTGAATAAATGTATTAGACAACCAAAATGAAGCCCTCATTCACAGAGCAGCTTTAAAAACTGGATTTCATTTTGGATGCCAGCCATATCTACTGGCCTGTTTTGCAGTCATTATGTACTTCACTACTTCACATTAGGATACATTAATTGGAATGATTTCCTTAGAAAATTACATCTCATATTAAACTCCAAGTGTATAATCATAACAAGTCTGAACAGATCACTCTAAGCTGATCTCTGCTTTATGTTCAGATATTGTTATCCTCATCTTCACTAAGTTCAATCACTACTACAACAGTGCTTTAACACAGCATTTCCAGGTATATCCTAAGAAGTTCGCAAAAATGTATGGAATCTCTCCGGAAAAAAGCACCTAATGTAAGTGATGGACATTACTTAGCATCATATTCTTGGAAAGAGTTTCATAGTCTGTAGCTCAGGACTATCTGAAGACTCTAACTACAGGGAAGGAGGATCACCTCTGTGCCTCTATCACAGGTGTGCAGGTGTATTCTGGTGGGTAGTAGGGTGGAGGTGGTATTGGTGGTATGAACTCATCAAAATCCAAGGTCTGATGCAGAATAGTTCCATGTGGAGTCATGCAGTCAGGATTGGCAGAATGTGGCCTCTGTGGCAGAAACTGAAAATGAACAGGTCAAGCTCTTTCAGATGGCAGAAACATCATCATATAGTAAATGATAAAAAATTCAAATAATAAACATTTCAATAAAAGGTTAGTATTAGCAACCCTGACCAATATCTGATTTCATTAATATCCATACTGAAATGAAAGAGCCTTCTGGAAGCATAAGAATACTTGAGATCAGTGAGAAGTGCGAGTCAAATAGCCAAAATACAGCATAAGGTTTACTAAAGGTTTACATAGAGAGGCCTGTGCCTCAAAGTTAGTCAGTCTTACTATGCAGAACACGGACATTTAAAATAGCTTTTCAATACATACTTCTACTTTGTAATATACTATTACAGCACTACATCATCAGCTGTATTTTAATAACTGATGAATAGGTGCAACTACTAAAATAACCATTTGCACGTTTGTTTCCAATCTGAAATGCCTTGTGCTTATACAGAAAAAATGGAAACCCACCCACTCAAAAAAGTCCAAATCAACCAAACTAGAAACAGGCTATCACATATTCATAAAATTTTGAATAAGACCACTACAAATATCCCACTTATTTTTCACTTCCAGAAAAGGAACCATTTATAACTATTCTGTATTATTCTTGCAAAAATAAAACATGCTTAGTAGCCATTTGTGGTTTGGTGACATAGACACTGCACACTTACATGTGGTATAAAGGTTTGAAATACTTGTACAAAAGTCAGAACATTTCAAAACCAGAAGAAAATATAACTACAGTGAATAACAAGAAGTAAAAATACTGAGAACTACTGTCAACATTTGCAACAGGAACCTAATCAGCTTCTAGCACAGCAGTGATAGATATCAGGAAGCCATTCTGAAACCTTTGATATCAAAAAAACACTGCAACTTAACAAGTTTTCTAGTAAAGGCTTAAAATACTTGGAAGATCAAATATGGACAATTCTGCAGATCACATGGTACTCAGCCACCCTGACCTGGCTCTATATGGTCCCCACAGATAAAAAGGGATCAAGACAATCCAAAACCACAGAAGAATTCTTTCTTCTCTGGGCAAGCTTCTGCTGTCACATCACTGTTCTTGGATCAGTAGATGACTTGATTTTTACCGCTTGCCTTTTAAGACAATAAGCTAAGAAAACTTGCTGAAGGCACATTCCTTTTTTGTACCGGAACAAGAGAATATACCTATGTGTACTGTTGTCTCATTACAGTATTATTTGTTTGACTCTATGGTAAAGACTTAAGAAGCAGTGAAATAAAAGGAAAAATGTTTATGCTTAGGAGATACAGCACACAAGTTAATTACCTTAATTTTTAATGTCCCAGCTTTATACATTTTACTTTTTCCAATTTAACTTGGTGCAGTTATGCTGAATTTACATTACCACAGAAATTATATTGGTCTTTGATATTTAAAAGGTTGAGTTACAACTGAATTCTACTAAACACACTATGTATGTTGTTTCATAGGTCAAAACTGTAACAATGCAACACAACAGAGGATCAGGAGGACCATTTTCAGTTGCTTACTAATATTTACTTACTAATCAGCTCTTTACTTTCACAAGTAACTAATGAATAATCTCCTCTGAAGAACATGTTAACATCATTATATCTTACAGCCAATCACTTACTTCAAGCCGTTGTAGCCTACTGATTGTAAAGGAATAAAAGATGAGATCCACTTGATTTACTCTTTGTTACATAAAATATCTGACGTTTTTAAGCACTTTCTGTCATGTGAGGTGTGATGCTGTTATCCTGAGTACTACCAGACATTTCTGCAGGTTTGTCTTACAGAATAAACTACATTCTTTGCCACCATTCGGTCTAAATTCACCTCATCTTTCAACAGCCATTTCCCAAACTGTAACATCACATTAATATTAACCTCTGCTCTGAGTGATACCATCATCAGTCTGCTACCATCCCAAATACATCAAAGAAACTTTTAGGAAAAAAAGGAAGCAAGACTAACTTCAACTTAGTGATCTAAAAACTGTAAGAATTTATCTTAATAAAGACAAATATCTGTATACTCTGGCTCACATTTTGTACCCTACTTGATTCCACTTAGGACTACACTCATTCATCTAGTAGAGCTGATAATTTCAGTCATATTTACTCTGGAAAGTAAACAATTTTCTTTTACATCCTTCTTTACCTTCTCACACACTACTTCCATATATTGACATGGAATCCAAACTTTGGTTTGCACCTGAGACCCTTCTGTTCCCAAGTTCCCTGGAGCTTGTTTCATTCAGCCATACAGACGGAGCAATACTCTTAACACTCCTCAGAACAAGGTCATTAAACACACAGCACTTTTACAGTGAGTGAACTATCAGCATACATTTTGTGGGATGTGACAGAAGGGAAAGGTTTTACACAGTGTAGAAGAGGCTTTGGTTCAAAAAGGAAAAAAACTAATGTTTAGATGCAGTTCAGTTTAACAATTGAATCATTTAATTTTGGTTCCCTTTCAAGAACCTTTACTGTGAATACAAATCATGGCAATGAACTCTATGGGACCAACACTGAAAATGAGTGGCAAAACAGAGAGGAAAGACGCACATGTTTGGGGGGGGTTATAAACAACAGTTTACCTGTGTGATATCATCCTGCTGGAAGGCAGAGAAATTAAAGTGAAAGAGGCTGTAAGAGGGAGACTAGCAGGAAATGAAACAATAGCAAATATAAGGGATTATCACAAAGAACAGAGATCTTTGAGAAAATAACGGGAAAGCTACTAAGTGAGAATTATATCATCTCTGATTCCATACTACCCTATCTACTAATCTCTACTAACCTGCAGAAGGTTATTCTTCCTACAGTAAAATGTTTTTCAACATCATTAAGGGTTGGTCTCAAATGGAAAGGGACAGCAGGGGCTCAGCAGAGGGTAAGTAGGTAAGGAAAAGACATGGTAAAAAAATGCAAACAGCCGACAAAGCTGGACTAGGTGGAGGAACACTGACAAATGCTATCACAAGGAAACATGTTTTTGGTATTAGAAGCCAGCTGTTACCAAATAATCAGTCTCAAAATGTTGGTGCCAAGTAGGATAGGCAACAACAAGAACTGCCAAACCAAAATGGGGGTGGCCTCTTTGGTCACAAGTATAAACAAGATCAAGTTGCATTCAATGTCATTTCAAAAACTAAAGCTCACTCTGTGGAACCACTCACAAAGCAGGCCTCCTAGCCAGGCTTTTGGGATTAAACCACCAGCCACTGCAGAAGCCATGGACAGAAAAGGTTGCAGGCAAAGATAAACATCAAGTAGTGCCACTGGTACACACTGATAATAGCCAACAGCGTTGAAAACCTTGCATAACTTTATAGCTATAAATAGCTATTTTGAACATATTTACTAGGCATACATAGATATCCCCTGGCTCTGGAAATCCCAAATACTCAACCATTTCTGTTAACCACCTGTTGGATGCTGGGAGCTTTCAGAAATCCAACAGGCAATGAAATACTGATCTAGAACTCATGCTCTCTCCTTAGGAAATAGCCAACATTATCTCTGAAGCTTGGCATCCAAACTATTATGCAAATACAGGTTTCTTCTCATCCTTGGAATAAAGACGGCCGTCTTTACTGTAGTTAGTGGAACATGTCTGATACCTAATAGGCATTATACATAGATCAGCGCATGTCCTAAATGGATGTGCAACATGGTGCACACACTGCACACTGAATTTTGTGTTTTTCAATTGGGCATGCCTACTTTTGATAGAGTTAAACAGCCTGATTTAAACAGCAGTCATCTTTATTTCATACCAAGAACTACTTAGTTTGTTATTTGGTTTGCAGTTATGACAGAAGAATAAAACATGCTATCTGGTTGCAGCAGGGTGAACAAGAAAGCTGTACAATGCTGTGGTTTTGTACCCACTTCTTGCACCTGAAGTCAATACAGAAGTTAACCATGACATCAGCAGCAAGTTCTTATCAAGCAGAGAATTAGAAACATGAATATTAGAAGCACACCAGAGCAGGAGAAATAAAAGTTTCTGAAAGTTTCTGAAAGTGCAGTTATGCTCAAGGGTCCATGTGCCATAGTACTGAGAAGTTCATACAGTCAGTGATGTAGGGCTGGAAGCCAGTGACCTTCTCAGCAAGCTTAGAACCTGTAGCAAGACACATATGTTGCCACTTCCCAGTGAAGAGGCAGTGCTTTGTGCAATAACAAAACACTTCTCTCAGTTTTTAGCTCTTAAAGGTGAAATAAATACCATTAGATAGATATGAATAAGATTGTAAAACTCACTTTTTTTTTTATTATCAGACCAAATAGCCAGCTCTTCACTCAAAGGAAGTCCAAAAGCTGGTCACTGAAGTGACCAGAATGATTGGATTTTATTATTTATGTTCTGAACATTTTGAGTATATTGAAGTAAAAGCTGATAAAGGAGTCTCAGTTAAAGAACTGAAAAAATAACAGGTAAGAACTATAAATATAATTCTCTAATGAAACTGTTACCCAATGTGATACAACATAGTACATTCTTCTACCAAGATCTGAAACTAAGAATTCCTCATCAGAGTTTCCAGGTATGGCACATCCCCACTGAACAGAAACAAAAGACATCCTTCATTCTACATATTCTGCAGCTGATCAGCCCCATAGAGTCCATGTAAATGACAGCACTGGGATTCACTGCTTAGCAGCTATAACAGTCCTAAACCAGTAATTGCTATACATCAATACATGACTACTGCTCTGAGGGAATCTTATCTAGGGTATTTCCCATATCTGCATGTAATTACCTCTGCCTTGCATATCACATTTAATAAATTCACTGTGTAACTTTGAAATGAGTCCTTTGGAGACTCCAGGGTTCATTATCCTCTTTTCAGTCTCTATTATGTCATTTATGAAAATCTGCTAATTCTTGGGAATAGGAAATAAAAAATTCTAATTGCACATAATTAAATATTGGCATGTTATCTATAGTAAAAGCTCTTTGCAATATACTTGGGTCTATAAATCTGTCTCTTCAATTAACTGTCCTCCTGGACAGGATGCATTTTTCCTTTTCTGAAACACTGGAATCAGTGTCTCCTGGAGGGTACTGTAGATACTAATTGTCTGTTAGAGCAGAAGGATCATGGCTGACTCCTCTAATTTGTTCCTGATCTTAAAGGGAAATTGCAACACAGAAGACATTTTGATAAGGAAAACAGATTAAAATTTTTCTGCTCCACTGTTTTCAGTTGCTGCTCCTATAACCATCACAAGCCATTAGCTCTGTACTCTCAGAGAGACTGGTCTGTGACATGACATCTTTCTTGAAGTACTGACTGTATTTTAAATAGCCGTAAATCTTATTCTACCAATAAAATGTGAAATGGAAAATGGCACATTTCCTAAAAATGTCAAAAGCTTTCCTACACCAAAGGTTTCCATTCTACTTTTTTTATTTGTGGTGGGGGTGAGGGGAATATTTATCCAACCATGTTTAAATGTAGGATGTTTCCCTGGATGCACATCATTCACAATGCGTATTTCTAAAAGGACTGCTGTTTGAGCTTTACCTTTAAGGTAGCTTTGCACCAAAAAATGTAATATTTAGGTTTTGATATAATTAGGTTAAATAATAAAGACTATGTAATAACTTAGAATAAATTCTCACTTAACATGAAGCTTCATCCTGAAGGATTTTTTATTACTATTTCACTGGGATAAAGGATTAAACAATGCCAGCAAGATATTATCCTCATACAGAGGTGCTTTATTTGAGGTGTCTGAGTAGAAATATTAACTACAGACTATTAAGTTAACGACATGCTGAATTATCATAATGGCTGATGAAAACTAATTAAATGCTATAGCTTGCATTTGTCATGGTTACCTTATTTCCTTTACAAAATAACATTGTTTTCAATGCCACATAACATGAAGAAGAGTTACTAACAGTGATGGTGATAAAATCAGAATACACTGAATGATATCAGTGCCAGGAATCTAGGATAAGTACTGTATACACATATTTGGAGTGGAAAGACTGGAACCAGTGTACTTCATGCTTTAAGCTTGGCCACAGTGGGCACGACGACTTGTATTTCTTTAATTCAGGCAGCTAACTTGAAGAAAACAAGGTGCATTTTTGCAGTAGTCATTCAACAGACTAGATGCAAACTGCCTTAGGCAACAAATGAAATATCATGGAAGTGACAGCTTGGTTATTAAGAGATGATTCTTCACATTACAGAACCTTGATGCAATCTGATTTGATTCACATTTATCTGCTGGCAGGGTGTGTACACAGAAGAACAATTCTGAGAAGCCCTGTAATGAAGTGCAGCCTTAAAGTAGTAAAACACATAACAAATGCTATTTCAGTCTTTAACTATGGTCTCTCTTACTCTTGCAGCTTGAGTACAATTGGCAGGTGGTTTTTGTTTGGGTTTTTTTCCTGAGCAACTGTGAATGCTTAACAGGGTGAGGAAGGTTAAAGCATGGTGAAAAATTTGGTGTACTTTCTGAAACAGCCAACTCAAAGAAGAACAACCTACAGAAATATGTTTGTGTTAAATACAACAGCACAATGCTAAAAGCCAAAGGAAATGCAAAACCAGCACATTAAAAATAGTTTGCAGTGTTTTGCAGTATTTTTTCATTAGTGCATGAACCCAAATCTTGTTTGGTTGGATTATTTTTAACCAAAAAAATCCTTCACTAGAAAAATTTAAACTATGCTTACTACCAGACAGCTTGTATTTGTATTTTTCAGGGCATTTTTACTAAAGGAGTGGTACACCAGAAGGTAGCAGTTTCCAATAAAACACTGGCAGTGTGCTTGTATGAATCAGATACTCACTGTATGCAAAAATTAGCAAGAAAGCAGATACTCGTGAAACACTGTTGCAGATTTTCTTGAGACTGCATTATAGACCAGGTCTGTGTTGCTAGGCAATAAAACCTGAAGCACACAGAACACCTTCATCCCAGAAGAAAACTTGGAATTATTTTAAATTTGCACACCATTCTAAATTATTAATTCCTGAGAGAACAGCAACACAGCACATGAATCACAAAACTGATGATCTAGTGATAACCTAATGACGTCCGAGCAGGATGTTCCCTGTTGCACCATGCTTTTGCTGACTAGGAATTAAATTTTTATGTTTCCTCTTCATACAGCAGAGCCTACGTAGCTCTCGGATACTGTAAGAACAAAGTAAAAGAATCAGCACAATAATTAAAATATTTTCATCCAAGAGGGGTGGTATGTCTTGCTGCTTCTAACTCAAACTTCCACCATGGTACTCTGCTAAGAGGAGATGTATACCTCAGTGAAAAGGAAAAGGAAAAAGCACAAATCACGTATTAATGAGGGGAAAAAAAAAAAGAGAAATCAGATTTCTGGTGCAGTAGAGCAAAATAGAACTGCAGATCATGGGACAGTAGACTGAAAATAGTGAAAGAAAAATAAATCTTCAGTTCAGCTGGTCTAAGTCAGCGTAGCCCCAGGGAAGTTACGCTCACTTAGGGCTGGAAGGAATCTGGCTCAGGAACCTGAAAAAAAAAAAGGGAAAAACTTAAGGATAAACAAGAAAAGTCTGATATCAAGCAGAAAGAGAGAGATAATTCCCTTCTTCAGTGGGGAGGGAAGGAAATTCTTGTCAATGGGTGGGAGATTGGAAAACTAAGTAGGAAGACAGAAAGCTGGAAGCACAAAGCACAGGAAGTGAAAAGAAACTTGACATAATGGCAACATCACCAGGTGGTAAAGAAAGAATGAAGTGGCAGAGAGAAAAATGACATGCCTTAAGGTATCTGACTTCCAGTTATGATTACGGCTTCTTGCACATGACTGGCAGAAGCACTTTAATATCATTCTTGGTTCACTGTCATCTATACATTTTTATTCCTCTTACAGAGTTAAACATATAAAATTAAGTGTAGGTTAAGATTTCTAGAATATATATGGTTACACTAGATCACTGCTACTATTGTTACTCTAGACAGACAGATCTTTCCAGGTATGACAATCACTTCATCTCCCTGTCATCACTGCAAGATGAAAGTGATATCTGGTCAATAGGTATTCTTGCAGCAAATATCAGGGGGGCTGAGAGACAGAATAAGTGTATGAAAAGAGTACTCACAATATGATACAATTCCTTTAACATTTAAAATACAATGTGTGATCAGCTGAAATTGTTATTTTTGTCAATTCTGTTTCACATCCAAACCAAAGCTATTGAATAAGTATTTTTTACAAGCCTCTACAAGCACACACAATATGAATACAGAGTGCTGTATGAAAAAATGCATCTATGTACCATTTGTAGGCTGTATGTAGACATACATGCCTAACACTATATCCACTACTATGTGAAGTAAACATCAGATCACAGATTGAAGATATTTTTAAACTAAGTTTGTAACCCAGTGACTGGAAAACTTGTCTAGAAAGAATAGTTTTATCTGTAAGTCACGCACTTAAATATGTATCAATGGCAGCCAGTGCATCCTTAGTTATTTTTAAATCCACCAAATGCCTGCATGGCAGATTAAACAACATTTCTTTGCTGTGTAAATGGTTTGCAGCTAACTTGGTAGGCCAGTATTCTATCTATACAAACTTTTAAAACATGAGAGATTTACAAATTACTGATAATAGGTTTGTGCACTTGCCCTCTTATTAACAGAAGATAATTTCCTAGATTAGCCAGTAGCAGAGCTGGGTTGGAAACCAAAATCCTTTGTAAAGTACAAAGGATTTCAAATTTTTCTTTTTTTGTTCCAACATTACATTGAAACCTTGAGCAGCACAATGCTCATTTGGGACAGGAAAGCTGTCTTGGTCCAACCATAACAAGACAGTATCCTGTAATGCAGCTAGCTATGCAGAAGACAAATGACCCTTTTTCCTCTTGTTTTAAACACAAGGGCTACTCTGAGGCTCAGCATGTTTTCCTTATGAAAACACTTAACTGGCACAGGGCTGTGAAAAGGAAAAGTAGTGAAAAGCAGTATCTCAAAGCTAAGTAATTGCTCTGGATAGTGTGGAAACTGGAGATAATAAATGTGTAATGACAGATAATTTAACATGCATATATAACTGAATCTCATTAATAACCTTGTTAACAAAAACAACATAGCCCCAGTTGCAAATTCCTGATTATAACTCTTAATATGTAAACAGTTAAAACACAGCAGCTATTCATAGTGCATACATCTGTATGCTACAGCTAGACAGATACATGCAGATAAAAGAATACAGCCATGTACACACCCATTCTAACACTACGCAAAGACACACAAATAGACTTACATTTATAAGCAAAGAGGAAGTACAAATGAGTATACACAAATAAGGACAACATGTTATGTTGGACAATGTCCTGTGTTGTCACTGAAACATACTCACCATTTGCAGAAGATCAGAAGAAACCATCTGCATGCAACACATTGCTGTTGCCAAAGCACAGACAATGGTGGAGATGATATTGAGAGCGCACACACTGAACAACAGGTCCTGTGAAAAGATATGCATCAGAATATCATCTCTTATCTCAGGGATACAAAGGGCAAGAAATATTTCTGGCAATTTGATAATAGCTGCTATCAATTGATATGGCTTCAATTAACTGTGTAGAACTCATTCAGTTTGTAATAAATTTGTTCTAAAAACGATTTTTTAGAACCAAACAAAAGCATCCACCTCTTTCACTCCTTCGATTTTTAATGACTCTGCCAATAGCCAGTGGAAAGCAACACTGATTTAGCATGCTGGCAACATTTCAAAGCTGCTACAATCCTTCTACAGCAACTGCATGGCTGTTGTACTTGTGACTATTATGTGTCTCAGTTAGTATTCTGAGCAGCCAGGAATAGAAATTTGAGAAAAAAGCATCAAAGAGAGCAGATGAAAAGCAACATCAAAATTGTTAATATACCATAAGTAAAAACACTCAGTGTGAAGGACTTTCTACAGGATCTAAGTTTAAAAGAGTGTTCCAGTCATTGCCAGTGCATAAAATAACTTTCTATGCTATAAAATCAATGCACTGCTGGCTTTGTTTTTTTCCAACAGTACTGAAAAAAATGACAGAAAGGTGCAGATTTACTCCCACCATTATAACTGCATGCTCCCCAAGTGACCTTCATTTGAAGATGGAAATGCCAGCCATGGGAACCAGACAGACATTAAATGGGTCAACAAGTTCTAGTCATTTAATGGCTTACACTAAGCCAGATTTGCTGTTGCTGATCTGGGAAGCAGTTTTCTGTCTTCTTGGCCAGCTCCTCAGCCAGAGATGAATCAACAGCATCAACAGTAAAATACCAGAAGGGCCAATCTCTTAACTCACACACAGAATTAGGAGGAGATACAGAGGATTCATTCAAATACAAAGTCATATAAACCCACTTAGAGCACTCAAATGGAAGTAAACAGGCAAGTAAATCCCTGGAGATGCAATTAGTTAACAGTAGCACAAAAAGAGATTGAGACCCTGGCGTGTTCTATTTTCCATATGTAAACCTAGGCAAATAATACAACTGTGGAGACGAGATCTAGGGTAGAAAAACAACTGTTTTGTAGCACTAAGAAACTTTATTCATTGCTTACAGCCATTTAGAACAAAAAGATTAAGCTAATCTGAATGTATAACTTAATATCATTTATGCTAAATAATAAAATCGACATCAAAGTTGTAAAGACATACAAACTGTCTTTAAGATCCTCATACAACTCACATGCCTAAGGGTAAGACTTAACTGTGCCTCTGTCACTCATGACAGATGTTTCTTTGATCTGTCCCTCAAGATTCCACAGCTTCATCCCACTATTTCAATGTTTTATCTTTTCCAGCAGGGTCGTCCTTATATCCATCCCACAGTTGAAAACCACTAGTCTTTTTCTTTCAGAGCTTTTAAGAACAGGCTATTACACTGCAGACAGTTTACACCTTTAAGCTCTATTATCTTGCTTGAAGTCTTTCCCTCCTTTACTGCATGACATGTTAATCCCTTTTCCTCCAATCTTCAACTGTAACCTTTTGGTTCACCTCAAGTTGGTTCACATTCTTCCTCGATTGCAGAATCCTAAACAGGGCACAGTTGAGGCCTTGCAAAAGCTGACTACAGTGTAAGGATTATTTCTTGCTATACTCATCCTTACACATCCTGCAGTAAAGACTGAACTATTTTTGCAACAGTACACCATTGATTTATCTTTTGCTCAACATAACCCTAGATCCTTTCCTGCAGAACTACTATCCTCTTCACTCTGCTAGTAGGTAAGGGCAGAAGCAACATCATAAAGACAAAACTTTTTTTTTGGAGAAAAGCCAAAAACCAAACCTCAAAATTCTCAATTACAATTCTCTCACATTTATAAACAATAAGGAATAAACCAAACCCATTTCATGCTACATGGACAGAGACAGAAAAACTATTAATCCCCCTTCCAATTTCTTCCTCCCATATTCCAAAGCACAGAGTAAAACCAAGTAATGCTTTTCATTTGTAGTTTTTTTCCCTTCTCTACCAGTAATTCTAGAAAACCTCTCTGGACACTGTCAAATCAATTACTTCAATTTTTATTCACTTCTAACTATCACAAAACAACAGACAAAGTAAGTTGACTCTGCAGTAGTGTCCCAGATTGAACACTCACAATCCCCACAAATTCTTTGTTGTGGTTTGAGATTTTTCCCTTGCCATGCATGAGCAGCTGAACTCAATTTGCTATTCAGCATTACATTGTTATGTAGGGCAGGGATTACTGTCCAAAGTTACCATGGCCTTCTTTCCACAGACTGCTTTTTTAGGCAAAGCATATAACAACTAGAGTATTGTTCCCAGTGCAATCTTTTTGAAGGTGAAGATACAACTAGACTATTTCAAAAGCAGTGATGCAGAATTTTTATGCATTTCATGAAGATCAATAAAGAGCTGACATCCACCAGCCAAAAATATAACAAGACAGCATAGCTAAACAAATTTTGAAAAGATGTTATGTTCACATTTTAACTTTTGTAATAACTGAGCAATGATCATAGTACCCTCATCATCATTAGGGATTTCTTAAAGCAAGACTAAGCCTTTTTGTTTGTTTGGTTGGGTTTGTTTGTTTCTGTTTTTTTTTCCCCAAAGTCTGTTTCAACTCAAAAAGGAACCAACCGACAAACCAACAACCAACCCTTCCCTTCTGCTCTGCCGCTCAGGCAATTTACCATCTTCAGGAAATTTCCACCCTGTGCCCCGTACGACAAGTAACGAGGTATTTCCTTGGATGGTTATTTATTCAACTATAGATAGCAAGTGAGCAGGAACAGGCTTTCAAGATCTAAAAGCCTCCATGGCCAAACATGCTACCAGAAAGACAGCATGCAGATTATGCAGATTCCAGCTGGAACACAATGACAATTGAGATGTCCTTTAGGAAATACCTGTGAAAAAGCAGTAAGCACAACAGGGTCAATCTTAACTCTCCAACACCTGGTCACTGCATTTATAGGAGAGAGCTGCATTTATAGGAGTCTGAAGTAGTGGGAAATCTGTATTAAATACAAAAGCAAGAAGCTTTAGTGTCAGGTTTTTCTTTGATATCTGTAAGAACGACACTGATCAGAAAATACCACACATGAATCTGTAATGGTGTGAAATATGATTCTTTGCTCTTCACAAATGGCCTGACTTTCTCTTACACGGCATTTTTCTGGGTATATTTTAAGACAAAAATCTGATTCTTCAGCATGTTTATATGATAATTATCTGATAAGTATAATGTACTATGTAGAATTATTCTTCTGCAGATTATGTACATGATTTTCTTGCAACACCCTAACTCGCTAATCGCAGAGGACACGAATTCCTTTAAGAGTGGAAGCAGGTGTCAGAATTGCCTGGAATCAAGCCTATTTCAACTCAGATCTATACCCACAGGAGTTAGATAGCCTTGCGAGTTGTTTCTCTGTGGCCTGTCATTTTCCCAAATAAGTCCCCTGGTAAATCTCAAAGCAGAATTTGAAGTTAATACTGATTTATGAAAAAAACAAGATATCATGGTTGCAGTGTTCAAATATGCACATTTTTGGTACAGCTTAATAATTACCAAATTAATTGTGTCATTACCTACATAACTGTTTATCACATTTTCCCTCCCTAATAAGAGACACCTTTGACTTACACTTGTGCATCCTCAAATCTTCTTCACACTATCATCCATATGTCTTAAAAAAGAAACTCTATTTTTCATTATTTTACTGCGTTAAGCTGTTTTCAGTATTACTGGTTTGATACTGTTTCAAAGTTCTGCCTGTATTAGCACAATTAAAATAATACAGAATCACAGAATCATTACGGTTGGAAAGGACCCTCAAAATCATCTAGTCCAACCGATAGCCCTACACTACTCTTACCCCTAAATCATCCCCTGAAGAAACACATCTAGCCTCTTCTTAAAAACCTCCAGGGATGGTGACTCCACCACCTCCCTGGGCAGCCTAGTCCAATATCTAACCACTCTTTCAGTAAAGAAATTCTTCCTAATATCTAATCTAAACCTGCCCTGGCTCAGCTTAAGCCCATTCCCTCTAGTCCTGTCACTAGTCACAAGGGAGAAGAGGCCAACACCCACCTCCCTAGAATGGCCTTTCAAGTAGCTGAAGAGAGCAAGAAGGTCTCCCCTCAGCCTCCTCTTCCCCAGGCTAAACAACCCCAGCTCCCTAAGCCTCTCCTCATGAGGCCTGGTTTCCAGACCCCTGACTAGCTTAGTTGCCCTTCTCTGCACCCTCTCTAGTAGCTCAATGTCCTTCCTAAACTGCGGTGCCCAAAACTGCACACAGTACTCGAGGTGAGGCCTCACCAGTGCCGTGTACAGTGGCAAGATCACCTCCCTGCTCCTACTGGTCACACTATTCCTGATGCAAGCCAGGATGCCATTGGCTTTCTTAGCCACCTGGGCACACTGCTGACTCATGTTCAGCCGGCCGTCAATCAGCACCCCCAGGTCCTTCTCTGTTGGGGAGCTCTCCAGCCACACCTTCCCGAGCCTGTAGCACTGCTGGGGGTTGTACTTTGCAACAGAAGTCTAAAACCACACATTTTCCAAAATAAACAACCACAAAGCAAAAAGTGTACTAAAACTAAACCTTTCCTTTACATTTTTTGGGAGTTTTCTCCATTTTCAATATGAATCACCTTCTCATAGAAACCCTTCTATACTTGCTATGCTTTCTCCTCCATGATAGTCCCAGCCACCTTTATGATCCTCTAAATTCTTGAAATAAGCTTACTCTTACATCCCTGAGAGTTCAAAGCGGACTCAGAAAGAAACAATGCTTGTCACACAGAATTTGTGGCCTTGTAAAACATCTCAGCTGGAGATCTTCAGAATGAAAGGCTAAGTTAAACGAATGTAACTCTTCAGCTGTACAAATAGTCTGGAGCACCAACTTCTTAAGCCACAAAAATGTTCAAAGTTATATTAGATGAATTGCATGAAAATGTGACTGTGGAACAGAAAATGTGGACATTGGGATTTAGCCCTTTGTGGAATAGTCATCTTGTGCCAACATTCCTCAGAGATATAAAATTCCGAGTAGCACTGTTTTCAGAGATACTGAGCCCTAAGAATGCACCCTGGCAGAAAACCTGAGTAGCTACTAAATTCAATAAAGCATTTTTCTCATGGTATCAGGTAGAAACCTCTTCCATATATTAAACTGAGAAGCAGAGACTGCCAAAGAAAGGAGGTGTGGTGTCCAGGTTAATGAAGAAGTGTGTGTTGACTGGCTTTTCATCCTCTATTAGTAGGATCGTTATGAAACATGCGGTGAACAAAGAGAAAGGTTGATTCTTTAACTGTGGAGGAGTCATCGAGATATTTGGAGAAATTAAGGTTATAAATGAAAGAAGATCAACAAATAATTTGGACAAAATAGCAAAAGTGCTACCTCAGAAGACAGAATGGTACCATTTCCAAGATTGAACATGGCTTAACCACAGAATTCCATGACATGTTATTAAGAGAACTCTGGACATCAAAGAGGCAAAACTCACTGTAGGAGCTTCCTAACCTTAAAAAGGGGACTGACTAAACCTATTTATTTCCTGTTGAGGGGTTGCACACTAATCTGGTAAATGTTTTTCAATATTTACCAGCTAGCTTTCAAAAGCTAGTTTTACGTGTGCATTCTCTTCCTTTGCTGTGCTTTCTTCAGTGTAATAGCTGAAAACTATCTGCTGAAACCCACATATTAACTAGTAATACCATTACGTGAGTACAGAACAGACCATTTCAGTTTCATCTTATGTAACGAAAAGACGTAAATCTTTCAAACCATAGCTCAAAATGAAATAGAACCACCAGTCTGAAAGTAGTAAGGTCTATAACAGAGCTAGTAGGAATCTTTCAGCAAACAATGCCATTTTGCATTGCACATATATTTAATTTCATTTTGAATTTTGGCAAAAAACAAAGTTGGAGCTCTCAGATCTCATATGCAGTGATGTAGCACAAAAGTATTTATGTTAGGGACAGATGGACAGAAACAAGAGAGATATTGCTTGTCTCCTTCCTCTTGTTTACATGCATTAAGTCTAATTAAGCCAAAATACCTCCCCTTTGGGTTTATGTCTCCTTGTTAGACTGGAAGGCAGTCTTATGGGATGTGCTGCTAGCAGTCCAGAGAAAATCCGAGTTTTCTAAGCTGGTCGTGAGAGATTTAAACAACCTCTGTTGTTTTTCTGATGCCCCAACTACATAAACTCAACACCCCCTTAAGCAGCTTAGCTACAGAAAAGACATTATTGCCTACAAACATCAGTATCATTCAGCAGTTAGGTTTCCTAATGCTTTCAAGTACACAAGCAAGCACTGTTAGCTACACACACAGAATATGTATACATACAAGTATGTTTCCAGAATTACAGAAATGTGCCTTCGCAGAGGTCCTGTACTGCACAGTCAGCCTCAGCTGTGGTTTCAGCATATTGTTTTGTGGATGGTACACAGGTGAGATATCTGTAACCACCTCTAAACTTAGGCCACCATTTAGAAAGGAAAAAAGACTCTAAGGACACATTGTGTAAGTCACAATTTAAAAAACCTGAAGTTCTATGTGGAAGCCCTGAACATCTATGCAGACAGAAGCCGTGGTTTGCACTGCTATGTTCCATTGAGCACTGACAACAGCCAAATCCAATCACGCAGTAAGAGTCTAAATGACAGCTTAATATTTTGCAGCACCATTCTTTTAAAATCCTTAACCATAGCCCTGTAAAGGGATCCCCAATGCCTTTTCTGGACATCCTACATGCTATTTGATCGTTCAAAACATGTTTACTTCTCTTTAATGGAATTGCTTTTAGACTTTAGCTGATGAATGTAAGCTGCCCAAGCTGTAATCTTTGCAAAGAAGTGCAATTTACAGACTACTTTGCTGACTACATGATTGTAAAGCATTTTATTTCACTATTTATTTCAGTATTTCCATTCTACATTTTAGTTTTACCAACTGTAGTTGTAGCAGTCCCTGGCTGTACTGGAGAAAGAGCAAAAAGGCACATCCTCCCCATGACATGACTGCCTCCAGAAAGGAGCTGAAGTTTGACAAAGCATAAGAAGATTGTCTATAATAAAGCTCCTCTCCCAAACAAATCATAGAGATATCTTGCTTATTTCATAGGCTTCTACATACAAAATTTGTTCTAAAAAGAAGGTATCTGCCATCCTCTTCAAAACAGTTGTATTCCCAAATATCTAAGGATCCTCACCACTTCTATGCCAGTGTTCTCAGACATGAAAACCAGTTATGAAATCTCAGGGCCTTAGGTTGCTGAGCCTTTCCCTTCCCTTTAACTACCTTTAGGCATACTCAACCCCTGAAACTCCATTACCACATCTTTACTTCTTTCCTATACTCCTCTCCATCACCCGTTTGCCAGTGACTGCTACCACATAAATGGCAGGGATTAGTGAGTGACTGAAGGTGAGCAAAGAGATGCTGGCAGAAGTGAATGTCTCTCTGATTTTACCAAAACATTTAAGATAATTTAAGATATTTAAGGCAAAAGGTAAAAAAAATAAAGCAAATCACACTCAGCCTTGCTACATGTCACAAAGTCTTCTTTTGTCACAGAATCTTCGGAAGACACAAACAATATTTTCAAGAGCATCATTTCTCAGAAAAAAAACTGAGATTTTTTTAAAAATGTAACATTTAATTGTTTTTTTTGTTTTGTATTCATAAAATGTAATTTTAGGATACAATTAAGTAAGAACATCATATTAAAAAAAATAGTAATAGACCAAAAGAGCATTCTGTCCTAAAAACTCATTGTTTTCCATCAAACTGCTGGGTGATAAGGCAGTCAGATGGTGTTAAACTGGAATGAGGAAAAAATTGGTGATTGATTTATCGTTTTGGTAATGCAACTGTAGAAACAATGATTTAACAAAGCAATTTAGAACTGCTGTTAGCACATGGAATTACCTGACAGGAGCAAAGAAAAATCTTTGGAATGAGAGAGAACCTAAACCAAAAAATGGCATTGGCATGAGTCCCCCATTAGTGATGGGAGACGTGGCAGAACTGGGTCCTTCATAACCAAAGAACACTCATAGCAAGTGTACTCACGCTTTTGAAAGTTTGCCCTTCCAAATGTAATCCAGTTGTAATAGATGTAATACTACATGCAATAATACATCCAATATTAACAGCAAAACCTGAATGCATGTGCAGGTCTGGAAGTGAAATACTACATGACCAACAGGAGCCTGTACATGAAATTAGGCATTAAGGTGAATTCTCAAGAAACTTTGCTTCCACATATACAATCTCTCCAAACTCACAGCTATGGAAAAGCAGTAAGACACATTAACCTTTGGAATGAGAGCATTTCATCTTGTATGTACACACTCTATTCATCAAATACCTAAAGCCCCAACTCAAAAACCAGGAAGTTCCTCTGAAACTTCCTCTTGATATGTAACCACCTACCACAAACTGCTGTTCCGTAAGGGCTTGAAATGATGCCAAGTTACACTGATCACACCAAAGGAATATGGCATAAGCCCAAAGAAATCAGGATAATTGTTTAGGCAAAAAACATGGATGGCCTTGATTAATCCATCTTTATTTACCAAACTATTGCAGAAGCTCCCTAATTCCTTTTACTTGTCCACTAAATACAGATAAAAATCAAGTAAGCCAAAATAAAATAAAAATCTCTAGACATTTTCACAACTCAAATGCAGACTTTGGTAAATATTTAATCCCTCCCTTGTCTCTACATATCATAGCAATGAACTATGCTGTCAGTTAAGTTACATGCATGGACATCAAACTAGGGAATTTAACATTCACTACAGACACATACCACAGAGATGAAACACTATTCCCACAAATTATTAATTCTTTCTGTCAAGTATTATATTGAAAATTATCCATCTATGCTGCTTACACAGAACTGAGAAACTGTAATTAAACCTATTTTGCTCTAGAAGGAAACAAAGCACAGATCAATGCCTCTTGTCCCCACTTCTGTCTCCACATTTACTGACATTTCACAAAAAATAATATTTTAAAATGTGTTACTTATGTCCATATTACCAAAAAAAAAATAAAAAAGAAGGGAAAATAAAGGTTACATAGCACAAATACAGTACTTTAAGAGTTCTACCCTGTGCAACAATATTGAACTGGCAACTCTCTTTATGACACACTCACATCTTGCTGGCTCAACAGACTTTTTTTCCCTGTGGAAATAAAAGGTTCATAGTCTTTCAGGCTCTTAAGTCCTTTGCACTTTTGAGAGCATAGTCAATATACAATAAAAGGAGTAAAATAAGCTCACTGATGTGTAAAAAAGAACTGTTTGTAATCAGTAGGCCTGAACACATGGATCTAAACATCCATACTGATCAGGGGCCAAAATCAGCTTCACTTTTGCAATTCTGTGAAGATGATTTTTTTTCTCCTTGATTGACTTCAATTACAGTGCTTCATTCCTAATACTACTGTAACCTGAAAAGAGATAATGAGCAGTAAATCTTTTTCACCCATGAAATTAGTGTCTGCGTACCTCTTTTATTCATGAATTCAAGGACAAAACCCTTTTAACTCAAATTATAACGTCAGTTGTTCTAACTGGATGTATGTCTGAAAAACAGCAGAAAAAAATCTGCTCTGATAGCAGGAAGATTGTCTTTGCTTACAAGCAGTTCTGAACCGGTAGGTCTCAAATCCACATTGAACTGTAAACAGAGAAAGGGCCAACGCTTCATAAAACCGACTCCGGGAATGAAAGGACAATGCAATATCTAAAATATTTACTGTATTTTTAAGGAGGTGGGATACAGCTATGACTTAAGAAAAACTCAAAAAGGTCTTCTATGCTTGGATGCAAATTGCATATTTCTCACCAACTTGGGTGTCTACATAAAATTTACTACTGGAGATGTGTTAGTTAGAGACACCTGAAAGACTGAAATTCCATCAAATAAGCACACAAGTTTGTAACATACAGATTCCTGTCACTCAAAGAGGCAGCTTTTCAGCCATCAGAGAAGTTCACAATCATATTCACTCACTGCCTAAGCTAGGAACAAAAACTGTCATGAGGAAAGAAAAGTATGAGACTATTCTGTCATACAACTGTACCTTAGACCTTCTGAGTACTTGTAGCTCTACTATTCAGATTACAAAGCCCACAGTGATCCACTCAATTTTTCATGGTAGCAAGTATGGTAAATACACTCTAAGCACAGGGAATATTTTCAGTTGCCTGTTAATGAACATGAAAGAAATTCAGCATTTAAAATCTAATAGGAAGTTACTTATTCTACACTGAGCTGTATCCAATTTTAAGTAGATTATGAAGTCTTTTAGGAAAGTCATTCAGCAAAATTAAATATCTTGCATTTGGTCATACAGTGAATCTGAGGAAAGGCTGTTCTCGTAACACTAAAGAATATGTTAGGAGTCACCCTGCTCTGTTTTGCAAGTGAAAGCACATTCTTCTAAATGGAAAAAGAAATTAAAAATATCATAGTATCATTCATACGTGTAGGGATTGGTCACCAGGAAATAAAGTAACAATAAATTTGTATTCAAAAGACAGGAAAGGTTCACACAGAAGACAGCAAGAGCCTGAAGGTTACATAATTCTCTAATAATAATGCCTAGCTTACAAACTAATGAATGGAATCAGTAACCTGAAAAAGACATTTACTATGTATATTGTACTTTAATTTTAGCAGCCCCAAAACAAATATCTATGCTGAAAATGGGGGGGGGGAAATGATCAGCTTTTCCCTTAGCCTGTGCAGTCACAAAAACATTCTACAGAAGCACTTCAAGTAAAGAAGGAAGCAATTATATAAACACCAAATTCACACATTAGCACACATGACTGCAGGTACTCTGGGCTGCATAAGCTGTTAAAGTAATTAAAAATACCCTACTGGATCATTGCTGAACCAGATCAGCATAACATTTTCCTCTTACATAGAAATATCAGTCAGTTAATAGATTACAAAATAACTCAATCTTCTAAATACCTAACTTCATCATCTCAAGAAGATAAGCTTTGTTGCATGCATGTCTTTTAATAAATTCAGGATAGTCAGAGTTTGGAAAGAAGAAAATTTTCACAGATGAAAGCTGTCAGGAAAATTCAGTCTTCATACTTTAATTAACATTACAAGAAAAACTGAGTTCCCTAAGGTCAGACTACCAAGTCAGCAAGTTATGCTCATTCTGAGCTAATGTTAAAAAAAGACATCTCATTTGTACTGGTGTCATCTTGGAAAAAATGTAGGATGTTGCCTGAAGTATAATTCATAGATTCATAGAATGGCCCAGGTTGGAAGGGGCCTTAAAGATCATCTATCTCCAACCCCCTGCCATGGGCAGGGATGCCACCCACTAGAACAGGTTGCCCAGGGCCACATCCAACATGGCCTTGAACACAGTCAGAGATGGGGCAGCCACAACCTCTCTGGGCAACCTGTTCCAGTGCCTCACCACCCTCTGGATAAAGAATTTCTTCCTAACATCCAATCTAAATCTTCCCTGCTTCAGTTGGAAGCCATTTCCCCTTGTCCTATTGCTTTCTACCCAGGTATAGAGTCTCTCTCCCCCTTCTATAGGCTCCCTTTAGCTTTTGGAAGGCTGCTATAAGGTCTCCCCTAAGTCTTCTCTCCTCCAAGCTGAGCAAGCCCAGCTCTCTCAGCCTGTCTTCATAGGGGAAGTGCTCCAGCCCTCTGATCATCTTTGTGGCCCTCCTCTGGACCTGCTCCAAAAGGTCCATGTCTTTCTTATGCTGAGGACCCCAGAACTGGATGCAGTAGTCCAGGTAGGGTCTCACAAGGGCAGAGTAGAGGGGCAGAATACCCTCCCTTAACCTGCTGGTCATTCCTCTCCTGATGCTGCCCAGGATACAGTTGGCTTTCTGGGATGCAAGTGCGCATTGCTGCCTTATATCCATCTTTTCATACACCATGGCCCCCAAGTCCTTCTCCACAGTGCTGCTCTCAATGAGTTCACTTCCAAATACAGATATTGAGTGTGCAACACAAAACCATCTTCATGCACAGATACACCACATTCATAAAATCATCATAGAATCATAGAATGTTAGGGGCTCAAAGTGACCTCAAAAGATCATCTAGTCCAACCCCCCTGCCACAGCAGGATCACGTAGATGAGGTCACACAGGAACGAGTCCATTCTGTTGGATGAAGTTGTTGTTTGTTTCTTTTTAAATATAAGAGTATACAACACAGAGAACACCAGCTACTACTTCTTTCATGACACACTTCTGTCTTGCAAGGTACTCACTACTTAAAACTGAGATGAACTGTTAATTCTTCTCATAACACACCTTTAGGGTCAGCCTCACAACATTGCACTCCTGAAGAGGGTTCAGTTTCAGTGTTTCTCCTAAGTTACTGCAGCCTGATGTTTGATGCTGCATTTCACAGCAAACACAGACACCATCACTGTCAAATTTAATCTGTGGAGAAAAAAAAAAAAGAAAAGGTCAGAGCAAGTATAAATCAACAGATACACACTTCCCAAAAATTGTATTTACACTTATTGTGAGAGTAATGACTAATAAATGCAGAACAAAAATCTCTATGCAAATCCCCTGAAGCAGAATGTCTTCTATTGACTAATACAACCTATAAAATCAGTTAAAATATAGAAAGAGGATGCAATACCAAAGAAGAGTGCTACTTTTTATGCCTCTTTAAAAAAAAAAAAATGAAATGCTTCTATGTATAAGGCTGTGTAAGATAATTCAAGATTCAGTGGCCAGAATGCTACAGCACACTTGCTATACTAGCACCAGGCATACAGCAAATCAATAGTCTTTGGCTGCTAGAAAGTTTTTACATTGAAGAAAAAAGACTTCGGACAAAGATATCTGCAGTAATATCATTTATTGTCTGATTCACACTGCCCCTGTTCAATGAAAGAGATGAGATGTAGTTGACTTTACTAATATAAAACACATACCCCAGTTCTATTTTTCTCTCATATAATGGACAGGCTGAAAAGAAAAATACTTTCTTAGTCAAGATTCTCCATCTATGAGAGACTCTCAACTCAGTTTGAAAGATGTTTCACAAGTTCATACTGCCCAGTAACTCTGTAATTCAATCTTTCTCTCTGCTGTGTTTAAATCCTCTTTTGGTTGGCAGAGCTCAAAAATAAAGCATCATTCACTTCATCCCCTATACATACTCCCTGCCATCCTGTATATATTTGCACTCCACGTTGTGACTCTTACTTATGCTAGTAAGCGTAGTCAGTAATTAGTATAGTTGTGTACTTTCATATTTATGACAGTTACACAGTACATACTCATTCAAACCATATTTAAGATTTCAGACATCAGCCAGAGCTGGCCATATGCATAAACTGTCTTTTATTTTGTCTTGCCAAAAAGCAGTACTGTTACTTCAGAAGTGATAAAACACATTAAAACCTCACTTTTATGTAGCAGAGGATCAAAAAAGTAAAGGATCCTCCAACAACAAAGAACACAGACAACAGACTAATTAGAAGTACAAACACACACAAAGCCCCCTATGTTACAATAAACTAAAGTAACTAAGGACCAGACTTCTTTCACCCATATCAATTAATCAAATTCTGTCTAGGTACTAAGGGGTTTCAATAAAGAAGAAATAACTGTTGATAGCACACACATTCTCACCAAAAAGGTAAGAGAGGGATGAAGCAACAGTCTTACTTTGCACTCTACCCTTTCCCTATTACAAATGTGAAACTTCTGTGAAAGTAGTAATAGATTTACTTCCTCTTCTAAAGCAACCTTCAGGGTTTTATACAGGGAACATAAAACCAGCAGGACAGAATTTCAAAACAAAATATAAATGTTCAAAAGTTGAAAACAAGGCAGTGAAGTGCAAGAAATCTTCAATGGTACATTCATGGAAAGGAACTTGTAGGCAATTACAGCACCATGTGCAAAAAGAGAGCAGGGAGATCCTGTAAGGAATGAAGGTGAGTAAGTGGTGGGGAATACCAAAGGAAAAAACTGAGTAGTGAATAAGAACAACAAAACCAAAAAAGAATATATATGTTTTCCTGGAATTTTAAAAACTGTTTTTCAATATGCACAGAACTAAACACAGGAGAGGAATACAAAGACACCTCAGTTCTGGAACTGAGCTATGCCATTCATCTCTGTGTGAACCTGACCTTACTTTGGTTTTCCTTGCTTTGTGTACTCCAGCTAAACATTCACTCATGGCTAGGCTTCACGAACGAAGATTTGGGAAGGGCTCTACCCACGTTTGTTGCACACACGTTGGTGGCTAAAAAGCGATGGGCAGGGCACGTCTCAAGGATGAAGGACCACCGCCTCCCTAAGATCTTGCTTTATGGTGAACTTGCCACCGGCTGCTGCAAGAGAGGAGCTCCAATGAGAAGATACAAGGACTCCCTGAAACAACATCTCACCCTTGGCCACATTGATCCTCATAGCTGGTCTACTCTGGCCTCCAAGAGGGAGGCCTGGAGACACACCATCTATAATGCTGCAGATGCTTTTGAGAAAGCACGCAGAATCTCCCTTGAGGAGAAAAGACAGCGCGGAAAGAATCGTGCCTTGCAGAACACACCATCTAAGGAGTCTTTCTGCTGTGTCTTTTGCAACCGTACATGCCTATCTCGTATTGGACTTTTTCCAGCTAAACATAATTCAGGAAAAAAGGGAGTCTTCCTTTACATGTTACTATAAACCACAGGCCAATTTCACCTGTACCACTGAAAAACAAATTACAAGCAGTCTTTCCATACAGACGTAGACACTGTCACTGCTTTCCTGAGTAATAAGTAGCTGTCAGTTTGATTAGAACCAGAGCATTTATTTTCCAATAGTGACTTACAATAAGATAGGTACACCCAGTAAAAACAAAGAAAGACTAAGAAATAAAAATCACTAACAAAATTCTATATTGTACAGCAATAGAATACAAAACAAAATACACTAATTGCTCTACTCACATGTTAAGCACAATTCTTACAGATTAACTTTTTGAAAAAGAAAATTCCAAAGACAGAAATGTTGCTTCTCATACAAACATCAATGAACAGCTTGAGTCTGCAACCACCCTGTACGTGTCTTACTCTCACTCACTTAAAGCAGTATCTTGAGGTTTTGGCTGCAGGATCTACAGCTAATAATGGGAGAAAGAGATCCAATTAAATTTTCATAACAAGCCATTAAAGCTACTGATATTTTTTTTGTTCCTCAGTGTAGTAATGTTGGTAAGCTGCAGGATAAAGAATACAAATACTAAATTTACAAATTACACATTCAAGCACTAACATATGGTGAACACATTTGTCATATTCACAAGAAATATATTTATTACAGAATCTACAATAAATCCTCAGTGTTTAAAGCAAACTAAGACCCTTATCTCTCATTCTTTTTCTTCAAACAACTACTCACATGTGAAACATTTCTGAATTTAAACTCCACAATACAATAAATACTATTACCATTTTAAAGCCATACATTCAGTATGAATGAGTTTGACAGAAATACTACCTGTAAAACATAATTCATTTTGAATTTGACTTTTGTACTGTACAGTGCTTGGAAATATATTAGTATATTTTTCCTACAGTAACATGTGATGTTAACTACACTTCAAATCACATGTCTACAAAAGTTGGATTAACTCCTAGAGCTTCATCACTGAGAAGTTATTTTCTATCTTAGAAGGCAAAGTAGTTATTTAGAGCTCTCCATTAATGTATACCTAGTCACATAAGGAAGGACTGCACAGATCTACCACACTTAAGTGAGCCATCTAAGGAATTAACATGAAATATAAGCTGAGCATAAGCTGTTAAGAAAGTGCTATTTTTCCTTTTTGAGAAAAAAACAGCAATAAAATAATGAAATATGTCCAATATAATACATTACCAACTCCTAACATTCTGTGATTCTGTGAAGAGACATGCGGTTCATAACCAGAGGAGAGGTCACTGAAGCAAACATTTAAAAGACCAAAAAGGCTTTCTGTTGAATTAGGTCACTTTCTTGGTAATGAACATATATCCCACTGGCTGGACTCAGTGCTCTCTTTGTCTATGAATGCGCTAATTAAGCAGAACTTTGCTTATTTCAACTTTCTGCCACTTCATTGATTCTCATTAGCTTGATTTTTTTCCTTTTGTCCTACACCTCTATTACAGCTTCTTTTAGGAGAAAATAAAAAGCTCCCTTCCATGAGTGTGAGTCTTTCTACTTGGTGCAAAGGCCTGTGAGGACTTCATTATCACAGTACATCCAAGAACAGAGATCACATATGACTAGGTGGTATTATTAGATGATAAATACCATCAACATGTTCAAACAGACTCCAACAAGCATATACTTGATCAGTTAACAGTAGTCTTAGTAAGCAGCTTACCTGTCGGCTTAGGGATTTTTCAGAAGCTTTGCTCATGGCTGCCTAAAAGGCTCTAGAGAAGCAGCCGTACACATGCAGCAAGACCCATGCATGCCCTAAGCCTGCAACAGCAACCAACAGCACTGTTCTTGCTACCTGCATTTTTCTCCACCTGGGACAGGATTTGCTGATGCTTACAGGACATCTCAAAACTGTGTCAGTCATGACACTGGTTACACCTCAGTCAGAGGTGAAAGACTGCCCACAAGGGTACGAATCGCTCCCCTCAGACATATGCATACACACACACACTTTATTTCATTTATTACTAGAGTCAGGTAAATATCAAAACCAGTGAGCAGGTAAAAACATGTTGATTCTCAGATGATTTAGGTATCACACAGTACAGAAATTCTAGGAGAATTTGCCAACAAATCAAATAATAAGCTATTGAGAAAGGAAGAGGTATATCAATGTTTCCAAAATCCCAATGTTTCTTCCTTTTGTTTCTTTAGAGCTGTGACAGTATCCCACATTAGAGATGTGGCAAGATGGCATTGCTTAAGAATATGGAACATGATATCCTAACCAGCAGAACATCATGTCTAGCTAGACATATGTCTAAAACAGTCATTAGATGACACTCCAGGCCAAAACTGTGTTTTGAAATTATAGCAGATATGTCATATAGATACATAGTTGCATTATATAATTAGGAAATCATTCCTTTTGAGACACTGTTTATTCTTTCTTCTATGCAGATATGAAGACGTTTTTCTAAGTCTTCAAGGGAAGTTCTGATATAAACACGATCCCACAAAGGAACTTCTAAATAGTCCAATATCAGAGCAACAATCTCAAAATAAATGAAAAAGACTCACTTCAAAGATCTTCCACAAAAAACACCTATCATACTTTTTTCCATGAAAAAATCCAACAAACCCCATAACAAAAAAGCTTTTTTCCTATAGCACTTCGAAGCACAGCAAGCATCTTCTAACAGCCCCAGTTTCCACCAGTTGATTTTTCCAGCTCTGCAGCACAACTCCAACGCCTCATCAAAATGATAGCCAGGAACTTCATCAAGAGTTTCCCTGATCAAATATTTTACAGGGAAAACCTTCCTTTCCTCTCTTTGGTCATTGCTGGTTTTCCACTGAGCCAGCTATCTGACTGTATCCATCTGTTTCTGTAAGCCATTTACCTCAATCACACATGGAAATCACAAACACTGTAGAAAGCTTAGCAGAGTACCTAAACTTTTCCAGACTACCTAACTGATGGAGCTGCAGACATACCCCTCTGAAATGGGCCAGAAAACAGAACACAAGCTTAAAAGCTGACTAAACAAGGTGAAGGCATGTGACAGGTCACACCAAAATGGTTTCCTGTTCTGTATTTTTCACGTGCCTTTCAAAATATCTGCCCAAACTTTTTGTATCATTTTAACTTAGTTTTATTAAATATATTGTGTACAAATAGAAGTCTGCAAGGTTTTACTGGACAAAATCTTTAGAACAAAGGAAGAAAACAATGGCTGAATAGAAGAGGTGCCCAAGCATTTTATGGAGTCATCTGTTGGCAAAAACTGTGTTTTATCTTTGTAATTCAAATCAACGTCTTGGGGTGAGTATGTACATAGATTCCTAATACTTAATGAATCCCATATGACCAGGGCGGTGGGGGAACAGAAAGACACAGAAATAATTGTTTTATTATTTCCTTTAAATCACAAATTCAGAGATTTCAAGCATGAAAAAGTTTAATTCTGTAACTGTATTTGTATTTAAGTCTGAAAATACTTTAAGAGTTCAACACGCATGCACTTGTTTCCACAGATAAAAACATCCAGACTTTAGACACTGTTACTTTTAATAATTTAGAGCATGCCACATCATGAGAATTTTGATTATTCTCTATTTTATTTAATGTAAGTAACATACATTTGCTTTGGAAATTAAAGAAAGAGAACTAATTTAGGTTGGCAAATAAAATATTAACATACACATACCAAAACATTTCTACCAGTACCTCTGTGAAATACACTGGCTATCTAAGTAGCTATTAGATGAAATCCTGATACTGCTGACCTTAATGATAGTAATCACTGCATTGTCTGATGTGGCCTATACTCCACCTATTCCGTTTAAGCATCTTTTGCACCATGATGCTAAGAAGCAAGTCCACCTAATACTAGAATATTTTCTTCCTGAGGTGACAAAACACCATAAACACACTAGCACTTTAACTCCCAAACTTTTCTCAAACTGATTTTTCATGTTGTAATGTCTATAGATGGCTCTACTAAACACCAACTGCTTCGAAAATTAAAGGAATACATGTAGAAAAACCAAACAAATGAAAAATTAAATCCATTGCCCTTAAGAGCCTTGTTTTTCATTACTCACCAGCTGACATCCTTCCAGGGACTTTACCAGCTGAGCGTTCTGACAAGAGAGAATGGAACCAGCCAGGTTCAGCATTACACACACTGCAGACAGCAGCATGAAAAAGGTTATCTGGAAAGAAGCCAAAAAGCCTATGATTATTCACTGCAAGAAGCATACAAGAAAAAAAGTATCATTTAGACTTCCAAGAACTTCCAGCCTGCCACACAATTACATGGATGGTAACATTTTATACATTTAAAAGAAGAAAGTAAGAGTATTCTTTAATCTGACAATATCCTGAGTCTCACACTATAAGAGAAAGCTAAATTAAAAACTAGACTTGGCTACCACCTATTTTCCTCTAGCTGTTTCAAAATCACCCATTTATCTCCCACATTTATTACACTGAAAATGTAATGGGGTTTACGAATAAGCATCATTAACAAATAAGATTTGAGAAAAGGAGTTTTATATTTTAAAGCAGTCTTACAAAAAATTTAAATCCCTTTTGATGAGGATATGAGTATCTTAAACAGGGAAAGTACTTGTAAATATCATGTATTGTGAGTTTGTACAAGGTGGGGGGGAAACACTAAAATTCTCTATATAACTAGTTGGTTTTTAAACAACGATTACAAATTAAGCAGCATCCTCCAACTCCTACGATGGCATCAACCACCCATTGTGTTAATGACTCCTTTTGACTCTTCTAAAAATATGTCAAAACAATCATTAACTAGAGTACAGCAGCTTAACTATTATTTTATTGCTTTTAATGTAAAAAAACGGGCCCAGTGTGAGCAGGCAGAAATCTCAGTATGTAGAGAACTCAGTATGTAGGGAAAAAGAAAGGCACAAGCATAAGAGGCCAAGAACAAACATTTGGCCACTTTAAACATTCAGTGTTCATGTTGCTGTATAACAGTCATAATTCCACTGAGTTATCAGAAATTACTAAAAAACTTTGTTGCCTTTTTTTCTGTATGTATGGCCATATTTTATGATCTTTCACTGTTTTCACAAAAAGTCATCCTTTGTCAATTCATGTACTACGAATATTATGGGCAACCTTAGATCCAAAATGGTTGGGCTGTTTATAGTGTTTTTCAAATGAAAAACAGGAATTTGACTAGTTTCCCTCTTCACCAACCTAAGCCTGACTTGACAGAAAAATTCCCAATTGATAACATCAAAGAGTTAAATTATATCTCCATTGTTATTTTGAAAGAAAGATTTCAACTACTTTTACAATTTAATACTCCCTATATTGTGTGTATAAAAACAAATCTGTGAGAAATCTGTCAAAGTCAAAACTGCTACAAGACATGCTGCTACCATGTTAACCTATCACATTGATATGATAAGAGCATATTTTTATTGGATTAATTCTATGAAATGCACATTTGAATATGGCAAAGAGAACATTTACAAACCACCATGCTGCCCAACAATCTGAAGTTGTATGAAACCTGCATCTACACTGGTGTCTGGATGGTTCTGATACACGAAGTGTTAATGTAAAAGTATACAAATATGTAAAAATATGTAAGGTAGTTACCCACCATACTTTCTAGATAAAGTAGTATGTGAGAGAATCCATTTGGACATCACCACAGAAATTAGTTTTGTTTTCCTTATTAGTTCCTTATTGGCCTGGACTCAAGAAAAAAAATTTACAATGACAACTCCAAACCAGTAGATATCCTGGAGGGGAAACAAATTGCATTTCAGAACCATACTCTGTTCTAATTTTCTTACTTTTTCCTTCCTATCTTGCTGTAGTTATATATTCCAACAAAATATTGCAAAAGCTCTAATACTTCCATGACAAAGGTCATTTATGCCAACTTTATTCTCACTTGAGCAAGTGATGCACTTCTCAAAAAGCAGAAAGACAGAACCTGATCTTTCTGGAAGATGGTTCTTGCATCATAAGGGGAGTTTGATTAAAAGACATTTTGGAGTCTTAAACCCACTGCAATGACAAAAAACCTTCTGCCCACCAATACTAGACTTGGATTTGGGGTAGGAGGGACTGAAAATGGCTTCCAGTTATATGGTGCCAAAGTTTCACCACTAAAGCTAAACTTAAGATCTTGAGTCTAAAAATGCTAACATATGACATTTATGGTGACCTTAAGACTGGCGGTTAAAAAGAAAGTAAAATGTCTCTTTAAAACCAACTAATATTAAAAGAAGAATAATATGGAAAAACAGTCCTAAAAATAAACCAGTTATTCTATGAGTACTGTAACAAATTAAGCTGTTTTCTATGAAGATTTGTTTTAATGACAGTTTGTATTCACATTGCATTCTTCCATGTTTTCTTATCACCTCTCCTCTTCAAGAGTCTCAAGGCTTTTATCCTCCTATCATTCCACTGTCCAGTTATCTGCCGCCATACAAGAAACACCACAGATCCGTGACTAGCTGCAAACTGCATGTGCTGTCTGACCAATATGGGTGTGCTTGGCAGATCGGTTAGCTGACCAAATCGGAAAAAGTGTTAAAGTCTTTCCCTTAGTCTGAACACTCATTTGCTCTAAAATTTGCCATTTGGTGCCACCTTTTGATAAGAAAAATTATGAATAATTTTGTGTTATTGACCTTTTCCAAACCAGTAATGTCTTCTGCAAAACTGAATCTGTCTTATTCAAGAAAATGTCTCATCCTACCTATTCCTGTCACCTTTCTCTCATGCTTTTCCAATGAGGTAACTGGAACCACACTCAGCATTCAATACCTGGGTTTAAATTGTGACATACATAACAGGATATTATGGCTTGTTCTGTATTTCTTTCCTAATAACACCTAGCAGTTTACGCTTATCATCGAACTCCAAATATTTAGCTTCTCTGTCATACAGCATGTGTCGTAATTCAACTCTGTAGCATTTATTCCATTAGCAATAAGTCATATGACATCATACATATATTTTTGATATAGCAACACATGTACAAAGCAACACAGAAAGTAAGTAACACTAGGAGAACAAACAGGTTTCACAGGGTAGCAGGTCTGTCTCCTAACTCTGGCTCTGCAAATGACCAGCTGTTTGGCCTCCAACAAGCTACTTCAACTGCCTGCCCCTTCCACAGGTGTGAAGTGAGAACTTTTGAGACTGTGTAACTTCATAAATCCCTTCATGCATCTGACTTTATTAACTATTTGCAAAAAGTATGAATCAAGAGTTCATGTATTAGAATACATAAATCAAGAGCTCCTCCAGATTTCTGCAGGTCCAGCCTTGTTGAGCTTGCGCTTGGTGAGCTTCAAAAGTTTCTTTGGGAAAAGTGTTGAATCTTTCTGTACTGCATCCTGTGGGCCAACGCATTTGTTTTGCTGACTAAAGCACATACAGAACATTTTCCTGTTTCAAAGCCTCTTCAAGTATTTGAAGAAGTTTCAAGGACGAATAAGCCATTCCAGAATGAGCAATCTTCCCAAGAGTAATTTGCACTTTCACTTTGAACTGAGTAAGGCACAACTTCACATCAAACACAACTGTGTGAAAGCTGACTCACAAAAAAATTTAGCCATAAGCAATTATATAAAATACATAGCAACCCTGCATTTTCATTATCTGATACCAAGAGGGTACACATGCCTGCTATATGGAAGAAAACAGGCAAACGTGTAACGTAAAGCATCTACTGCAAGTAAATCAGGAACACAGGAAAAAGAAACAGCACATGTTAAGTATGCTCTGAAGAATGACTTACTACTACAAGAAGGAAGAAATTTCTATACACAAAGTAAAGTCCTTCAAAAGTGAATGTAAAAATTGTATCAGGTGAAACCATATTTGTAAAAGCAATCTTTTATTTCATTCCCCACACTTTCATTTTGGAGATATATACATAACACAATTTTCATTGCTAGCATTTCAATTACTGCTTCCCCTCAGGGCTTTCGGTGGTTTGACAGTCAAGACACTAACATTTAGAGAACATTACCTTCTGTGCTGATGAAAGATACTACTCAATGCTACTGTGCAGCAGACTGAGAAAAATTATGAATTCACGGCTAAACTTGCTTCTGTAAACCTGCCAATCCTCTGTACTTGTAATACTGTGTCTGTGTGTTTTTTCCTGTTAATTCCTGTCCTGTGTTCCCTGAAGGGTCATAAAGTCAACCCTGAATTAACTTTTTTTTTTTGCTTTGAAATATTTTGTAAAATGCAAGGTTTTTTGCCACACTGTAGTCTGACATTAGATACCACAGACTTTTCCCAACCACATTCAATATGTATGCATATATTTAACATTCAAAATACATACATTTTAATATACACATTTATGATCTGTGAAGCAGCAAGAATAGCCAGAGGCAAATGTGCCTGTTTCTATAAACTACTGTATCAATAAATTGAAAACTTGCAACATCATAATTTGCTCACAAAGTTCTGGCTTACTTGGTTTACACACAGTAGCACTGTCATTTATTCTACAGAATTTATAGTTTCCCTCACAAACATGCAGGACACAACCAGAAACAAACCTAAAAATTTATGAGCACCAAGCATTATGAAGCAGTGAGATCAGAAGCTGAGGCAGCATTAAGTTAATGCAAGATTATCTGGGGTACAGACACAAGCTACCTGTTGGATCAGCCAGATGATGAATTTAACATGAAGATTTCTTACTCTTTTGTGAAGACAGCTCCTCCACAATAAACACATGTGCATTCTTCTTCCCCATGATGCAGACAAGCAGCTAATCTCATTTCACCAAGAGATAGGTAACATTTTTAAGGCTAACAGTGTGCTCACAGGAAACTTACATGAGTAGCCTAAGCACTGTATATTCTTACCTTATTTCATACAATCATAAAATCATAGAATTATCAGGGTTGAAAGGGACCTTAGAGGTCATCTAGTCCAACCCCCATACAGTAAGTAGGCACATCTCCAACTAAATCAGGTTGCTGAGCACCCTGTCCCTTCAGGTACTGGAAGGTGACTATCAGGTCCCCCCAAAGCCTTCTCTTTTCGAGGCTGAACAATCCCAGCTCTCTCAGACTATCCTCATAGGGGAGGTGTTCCAGCCCTCTGATCATCTTTGTAGCCCTCCTTTGGACCTGCTCCAGCAGGTCCATGTCCCTCCTGTGTTGAGGGCTCCAGAGCTGAACACAGTACTCCAGATGAGGTCTCACCAGAGCAGAGTACAATGGCAGAATCACCTCTCTTGATCTGCTGGTCACGCTTCTCTTGATGCATCCCAGAATGCGATTTGCCTTCTGGGCTGCCAGTGTGCACCGCTTGCTCATGTCCAGCTTCTCATCAACCAACACCCCCAAGTCCTTTTCTGCAGGGCTGCTCTCTATCTCCTCAGCCCCCAGCCTGTATTGGTAGTGGGGATTATTCCTCCCCAGATGCAGACTAACATTTCAGACAAACATTCCTTCCTATCTATTTCCTGAAATAATCACACCTCTAATAAATGTGAGGTTTTAAGAGATAATAGTCTGCATATATATTCTCTTCCAATGGTCCCTTCAAAAGCTTTGCAGAAACTCAAACATTTATCACCATATAAGCCTAATAAAAGATTACTACACATTAAGTAGCAGTAACTACATCTTCTTGTTGTTACCACAATAATTTAAATTCTTACTATTATTATTTTTGTCTTAATGATCTAATTGATATTTTTGTAATTCAATATATCTGATCCAATTTTTTTCTGTATTCTCAAATCATTCATCCAGGAAAAAAAAGAGTTCAGAATAAATAATCACTTTTTGTCCTCCTTTGTAAACAGAAATCTATAACGGTGGGCGGGGATCTCTTAACTCAGAATCCAAAGACTAAAAGACATGCTGAGCAGTTGTCTCTTACTTCTGTCCAGTACAGTGCTATGTGCATTAAGAAACACCTGTGTTAAGTGGAGCCTTACGTGGAACCTGTCCCAGATGAGCTTCCTCTTACTGAGCAACTGGGCAGGGAAGATTGCTGTGACTACACGATGGGGGCCAAAGAAAACTGTTGACAAGAGCACAATGCACAACAGAAAGGGACATTGTGTGTTTCCATTAGAATTTGCATCACAAAGAACATAACCTATTTACAGACCAGAAGAAGTAGTTTAGTCTCCTCCTGTACCACAGCGTAGTAAATAACAACTATAACAATAAAGTTAGGAATTCAGTGGTTACTTCCCAGGCTTTTCAAGAACCCTGGAGCCCAAAGCACAACACTGTCTCTCTGCACAAGAGTAAAAAGTGACAGATAAAGGGCAGGATCTATTTACACCAGAACAAATATCCTCTAATATCCCCTAATAAAACTATTCCATTCAATGCCTTCAAGCAACTCCATGTCAGTAATGGCAATTTGCACAGGTAGAAATTCTGATGGCCATGCAGAGTATTTCCTCATGTGTGATCAGATTAAAGGGCTGATTAAATCAAGTTGAGCATTGTTCATATTCTACATACAATAATATATGCTCGTTATTTCTGTAATGCTATAATTACAGCAGTATCAACTTATAGTTTAATATTTTTTAGGGAAGTGAAACAGGGGCTTGATTTAGTAATAAAGCACTCATGCACTCAGAATTAAGTAGAAATTCACCAAAACTAGATATTTCAGCTATTCATTTTCTGCTATTTTGATTCTCATTAACCCTCTCAACATCTACATCTTTCTAAGGTGCATTAAATAAAGAAAGTGAAAGTCTAGGAAGCTTGGTAACCAACTCGTATTTCCCCTGAAGCACAAACTATACAGAATCTTACCGCTCATGGAGAACTTGACTTGCAATTCGAGAATGAAGCACCAGGAAACTTTCAGTCCTATTTGAAAATGAAAAGCTTAGTCCAAAAATAATTTTATTAGTTGCTCTGCTGGTTATATGATCTTCCTACCACTCTTAGCAGGGCAGGAAACACTTCTAGAGCTAGATCTGCAGTAATTAATTCTGATATTTTTTTAAAAAAATTAAAAAAAAAATCAGTCTGTTTCAAACCCTTTTCATGCCCTAACAATAATCCATTGCTTTCTTGTCCTACATCCTCCTTCTCCACCCCAGTGAGCAGCAAAAGAATTTAACTTGCAGGTTTCAGGCTTATTTGTTTCTATTTTTCCTTTTTTTGCTCAGGTGCTGACCAAAAACACAGCTGGAGAAATTCTGGCAAAAGTAAAATGATTTTGCAGCCACACTGCAACAGGATCTGCTCCAAAAGGGAGCCTTATACTCTCTGCACTGCTTTGGCATCCACTTGCCATGTGAGGATGAAGGTGTACAAGGCAAAGGCACCACTATTGCTTTATGTAAATTCATACCAAAAAAAAAAAAGTCTTCCCATTTGCTATCAAGACCTTTGCACCAAAGGTTCCTAAAATGAAAAGATTTTGAGTATCTGCTGGAAACCTTGAGCCTATGAGACGTTTAATTGCCTTAACCTATTCCATGACTGACAAACACGCTCGTTTACCCTCCAGTGTTTACAAGCTGAAATTGTTTCCCTCCAATTGCCTAAGGTTCTGCATGTTGACTCTCATTACAAAGTATTCACACTTTCCAGGCTTCCAATAAATATAGGAACATATAAATGTAAAAGAAAAAATTGTGTTATAAAATATAAATGACATAATTACAGCATACATATCACATAGACAATATATCATATTATATTATTAAATATTTTAAACTTCAAATAGACAATATGCCATACTTTTTCACATCCATTTGAAAAGTGCATTTTGTACTGATCTTAGTATTAATGGCCTGCAAGTTACTCCTATATAAAGGAGGAACAAGAGGATGACCTATCTTTTTTAGAGATAAAATTCAAGCCCTCTCTTGAAGTACTCAAGTAATGCAACAGTCTCAAGAGCAACTTTAACAAAGCAAAGTTTGTTGGTAGTTATTTTCATTAAAAAGGACAAGTTTAAGTTTTGTCAAATAGTCCAGTAAAAGGGCAAGGGGAGTATCAGCTGGTACACTAGAGAACCTTATACAAAGTTTGCTACATGAAAATAAGCACTCGAAGGAATCTTCCAACAATCTGCAGTTAATACAGCAACAAAATGAATCAGATAATCTTATTGTATGTGCAGACAGTCAACGAAAGTCCTTTTGACAAAAAAAATGTGGTTTACATTGTCTCATTTTTATCACTGCCATTGTCATTTATACACCACTGCTTCCCTATAAAAAATCCATGCACACAATATCTAACTTAAAATATTATTTTGAAAGAAAAAGAAATCAAATAGCATTAACCTATTTTAATGCCACTCAAAATGATTCAAAAATTACTGCTCCGGTTCTATAATCAGGTGAAAACAGCAGTGTATATCCAGTATAATCATAAACACTTCAAACACAAATGCTTTCTGAATAGAAATTTGACCACATAAGCAAGATTTAAAACTTGCAACCACTTCAGACCATACCAGCTTACCTTTCCTTCAAAAACATTCCATGAACAAGTAAAAATTGAAGCTTTTTAAAATTACCTAATAAAATACTATTTCTGACAAAGGTTTCATGACAACAGTAGAGTATGGTTAGATTAGGAAAATGTTTTTCTAAGTAGATTTTCTACATAATAAAACCATCCATATTTAAACAAAACAGCTAAATCAGTAAACAGAAGTGAATGTATCTTTGAAGATGTGTGACTACTCTAGTAACTTTAAAAAAAATATCCGTAAGACTGAATTCATACTTCCATAGCAACTGCATTAACAGGCTTCTCCATATCAAAAATATATTACTTTTTGCAAATGTCACATTGCTGGAAGGATTCACCTCCATGGTAGTGTCAGTGAAATGCTACTCCATATAAATTAACCTTTCATAACATCTGTGGCAGAATACCCTGAGGAAACAAAACCTCATGTTGTTCTGCTGACAAGGACAGGCATCAAAAAGCTACACAAGCAGCCCTTCCTGGCAGTAACATAATTAGAGAGAAGCAGGTTGCAAAGGTCAGATACACAGATAGTTTGCATCTGTCTTTCCCAAAATATTACTAGCAATTAACTAGTCATGTGCAATTATTCTATTAATGAACAATTACGTGGTCTCTCGGAAAGCTATCGCACCAGAATACTTTCACTTTCATCATTAATGAAGAAGGTTACTGTCAGGTAAGCAAGGTCAGCAAGCCACGACTGGCTAAATTTCACCAACAGTACATTTTCAGTATCAGTTTGTAAGGCAAGATGAAATCACATAAGCTTAGGTTGTATAAAGACTGCAGTATCCATCCCCAACTCCACCACTCCCAAATACTTTATTAGTTCACGAAAATACTTATTCTATTTTTAAATAAAAACATTTCAAATGTTATTCATCTCATCTCAAATAAATTTCTGGTCACTGTTTCTTCACCATGCGAAATCGAAACACAAAGTTTAACACATACTTTCCATGCTGCCCAACCAGCCAGCTGCAGGGATACCATACGAGTGCAGCTTCACTCCAGTTATCCAAATTAGAGGATGAAAACCTGAGAGCCACTAGTTTTGCTTTTACATATATGGATAAAACAAACACATCAAATGATAGTTTTTCTGGATTAGAAGGACAATATAATTTTTATGTTATTATACTGCTGACTGCATACGATGGAAGAAAAATCCTATACTGGAAGGACATGGGAAATGACATGGGCAATGACATAACAATGTACTTCTAGTTTCTTGTTCTGAAGACCAGTTCAACTAAAAACCAACAACCATTAAAAAAGACTTGTCAGCAGAGGGATTGTCTACACTGACTAAGATGTGCAGAGCAGCACCAAATTGCCAGCTCTCCCTGCCAGGCTTCCTTTCCTACCTGACTCAGCAGGGTGTGCAGAATGCTTTCTCATTTTTCCACTGTGGCACTAGGACCACTCCAAGCCTCCAGACCCCAAGAGTGGCCTGTCCAACACAGGGGCTTTTCTCACATTCCCAAGGAAAGCTCTAACCAATCATGTTTTGCTCTACAAATCCTAATGGAAAGGGCTGGCTATAATGTCAATTACATGAGGCAGAACCATTTGCTACTGGCAACAATACCCCATAGCTGCTCACTGGACCCTACTACTGAGAGTTCACTCGTGCCTTCCCCTCTTACATAGCCCCAATAGTACTGCACTGCAGACATGTTGGTGTATGTCTGTGTGGATACATTTCTTTGACTCTGTACATAAGTAAGTTTATACTCCTCCATTCTGTCCATATACAAGTGAAAATTTATCAGGGTAAGGGCAACAACAAAAGGGGGAGGGCAGGCAGACTGCCCATGTTATGTATCTCTACTTCTTTTGATACTTCAGTATTACAGAAAGTATATAATGTCTTAAGCCATTCTATACAAGTCCTTTTTATTGTTGCATCCACTTTTACATGCAAGGACCATTCTAGCAAAAATTAGGTTTATTCTGTTTCCCTACTGTCTGAAAAAGTAATGGAGAAAACCAGTGTATTTTTTTATTTTGCAAATAAGACTCTTAAAAAGAGGCAAATCTTTTGCTTTTCCAATCCAGTGTAAATACTGATTTCTCTACTGTGGTTCTTACTAATGTAGTGGATTAGTACATAGTATCCTGTATTTCCAACTTTTCTAGTACTACATCAGGAAGTATTAACATCTTCCTACCAATTTCTGGTATCTGTCACTCATTTAAATTAAAAAAGCAAATCCCTACATACAGAAAATGCTGGTATGACCATATAGATTATAATATGAATACAAGCCAAATAGATACAGAACAGCTTTACAGTTTTTAAAAATTTTAGTAGTGTATATTACAATAAAGCTTTTTTGGAAATCACACATCAAAACAACAGAGAAAGACAGATCAGTAACTTCATCATACATTTACCTCTGTATTTAGTATTCTACTCAAAACCATGTCTATGTTGTGGTCAGTTGTACTACCCTAAACTGCAGGTTTCCTCAAAAAGAATAAACTTACTGAATTATTCTGATGGGCTGAATTTTCATTTAAAATGCCAAATTAAAAGAAATTAGATCTTCTCATCCAACTTCAACTCAAATGAAAATAAAACTGTCAACAAATCAACTTTTTAATTACACTGCTCTTCAAGGAGACCAGACATGATAACAGTATTAATAAACAGGCTAGGCTGATGACCAAAAAAGGCAGCTGAAGAGAGACTAAAGTAGGTCAAAAGACTAAACTGCTTTTTCTCTTAATCAGCTTCCAATACTGGAATGCTATGGACACCAATGTAATACGCTATGGAAACCAGCTAAGAGAGCACCCCTGGAAAATAACCAGTAAAAAGCTAAGAGACTGCTTCTGACCTTCTGACTGTGCTGCCCATGTCCATTCCCCTGCCATACTGGGGAAAAATACAGAAACTATGGGAGCTTCAAGGATTTAGTATCTTAACGGACCTCTCTAGAATGAAGCCACTACTGCAGCATCTCAGAGGCAGCAGCATATTTATGACTAGTTCTGTTTGCATTATTACAACTTTTTGCAGATTTCCTACCCAAAATTTTGCAACCCTGAGCAACTAAATATTGCAATATCTGAGCAACTAAAATGTCAAACCATAAACATAAGCCTTCTCAATCTAGGATCCAGGTAAGCCTGCCAACTCATTTTAAAGCATCAGTTTAATAATCTTTTGCAATGATTATGCATTATAAACTGTAAATAAACAGGCACCAACTGAGTTCAGTGGAAGTCTCAATCTACTTGTAGGAACTCAGTAGGAAAGTAATCACAGATACTGAAATAGGTTTTGCTTTTATTATCAATCTGCTTCTACGTTATGCTGTGTGTAATCACTTTCATATATGTATTTACAATTATAAATGTATTGACTCCTTTACTTTCAAAGCTCATATCTGGCTTCTTTTGACTATGGAAATCCTTCAGCGCTTCCAGAATTCTTGAGACTACATCAACTAACAGGGCCCAAAGTATTGGTATTTCACTTTTGTAATCTGTAAACTAAAAATATCATCATTTCTCTCTCCATCATCTCCATACAATTTCTGATAAAGTGCAATGAATTGTCTTACTACTTTTTACTATTCTTAGAAACCTCTACAGCTGTTAATGAATTAACTGCTGCAACCAAAACAACTTTATTTTTAATATTCAGCACCAAATTATTCATCTTGCTTGATGAAAAAAATAAAGAAAACAAAGAAAACATACCCAAACCCCCACTAATCTCTCCCTCTACAGGTTGTTTTCTCCTCCCGAGTCCTTCAAACATTTCACATTTCCTTCTAACTGTCACAAACTCCTTTTCTCTGTAGTGTAAATAGGTTTGTTCTTGTGGAAACATAATTTTTTGGTCATTATCATTCATATGCAAAAGATGCAAGTATGAGGGCTTATTTGCCATCATACTAACACTAATAATAAATTTACAGTATCTTACATTTTAATGTTCACTCTCCTTTGAGGATTAGGGGATTTCTTTCCCTGAGCAGTCTTCTCCATTTGACATGACTGTCTGCACTTGCATGAAACATAACTCAAGAAAGCAAACAATGTGCTCTTGCTGCACATCTAAAATGTTTCACAAAGTACACTAATAATCAGATCTGTTCCCTTTTATGAAAGTATAATTTTGTAAAACATGTGACTCGTTTTTTAGCCTTCTAACATTTCTACACTTGCATCAAGTCTTTGAAATGCCCCAAGTTTTCTTGTGTTGATATGGTTAAGCAAACTTTTCTTACTCGTCTTGTAAAATGCATTTAGCCATTATCGTGCCTAACATACAGTTATTACCAACACTCAGGGTTTAAAGGCTTATGGCTTTACAGTCAGAAGCTACTCATGGTAAAATGAGGAACATGGGAGGGACACTTGAATATGAAGAACATGAGATATTATTTGACCGAAAAGAAAGTTAGTTATTACAAAGGTAAATCATGTGACATTTCCAGCACAGAAACAAAAAGTGAATGATAATGATGACTGCAGACTTCTAAAGAACAAACTAGGTATTTGACTAAATAAAAGTACTTTCTTTCTAAGTATTTTCCCTGAAGACAAATAATTTATTTTCTTCAGTGCTTACAAAGGAAGTGAGACAGATATCAGAAACCAAGGGGGAAGAAATGCTGAAGGAAACCAGACTCACACCAAGAGCTAAAGAAATTAAACTGTGCAAAGGCTGCCAAAAAATCCAGGACCAGATGGGATGCCGCCTGCATTTCTAAAAGAAGGAGCAAATGAGATGGAAGAATCATTAGCAGATACATTTAGAATGTGAGAGAGAACAAGGGAATTACTGATGGACTGAAGAGAGGCAAATGTAGCACCCATACCATAGTCTTCATTATAAGCAGCAGCAATGATACTGGAACAGTGACAGTTCCTTATTGCGTGCTACTGTCCTAGCATTAACTGCTGCCATGGCAACACGATGCAACGGGAGCAGATAGGGAGCGGAAGGGTCTGTTTTAGGGTAATTAAGACGTGCTTGTTTAGGGACAGGCAAGTGTTATGCCCCAGCAGGCTTTATCTGCTCTTCAGGAAAAGCTGCTTGTGGTCTTTTAAATTTTTGCCACTGGGGATAACTAATTAGCAGATGGATGCTCATGACAGTCGTTGAGATGCTGACACGGGTGACAGCTGGGCTCAGGAATAGGCAGCCTTTGTAGAAAGGGTAACACAGAGATGCAGAGCGACAGACCCAGGCAAGAAACGCTGTAAGAAGTGTTAAGCTGTAAAAGAGGACGTAGAACATTCATTCTAAATAGATGTTTCACTCTGTGACACCTTTTCTCCCCCTTTGTAGAGATTTCTTTGATTCACCTCCTCTGTTTTTGTCTCAAGTGCTGTTTCTTTCTCTCCCAGTTCACAGCTTTACTGGGAAATTCTCTGTTTTTTTCCTTCTTCCTCTTCTGCCAGGTATATTCTAAGAAAATGGCATCAGCACTAGGTTTTTCTGTCAGTTGTTTCCATATACTAAAGAAGGAAGAACTGAATCAGCAGACTTAGGAAAAAAAGCAGCAATTGGTGAGACAAGGCACCCTTATAAATCTGAATGTTTATGTTAATCTACATGTAAAAGCAATTTGGAACATGAATGTAATCAGGGTTTACACACACTCTAAATGCAAACTTTGAAGATCACACTTTCCAGATCCCCAGTTTAGTCCAAAAAAAGGCATTAATTCACAGGCTAAACCAGCAGTTTATGCACTGGGAAAACATCTCTCAGGGCAGAGGACACAACACAGGTGGAAATTCCAGCTAACCTCTGACTTTCCCACTTCGTCTATGTGCACACATGTAAAAGCTCTTCTTTTTGGCAACCAAAAGTTGCACTAAAGTGCAACACTTACACTTGGTAATAGCGAGGAAGACTGGACAAACCCAAGACCAATAGCTTAAATTAGAAGAAACAAGTCAATCACAGCGTCCCAAACTACTAAAAATTCAGAAAAGGTCCATCCTAGAAAGACAACAAAACAAACACCTCAAAATCCTCAGATTTAAGGCACAAACCCCTATCAAGAGGATTCAGATAGGAAAGCTCATCGTATTTGACAGGCTACTTTCCAGCCACCTAAGGTTACTCCCTAAGAGAAACTCCATTTATGATCCATTCATAGCATCAGAAAAGGCCTCAGAAGGCCATCAGAAAGACTGAAACAGCACCCAGAGGTTGTAGCACTTTAATCCAAGAATAAAATTAAGCTTAACTATTAGAGTTTTGGAGAAAACATCTGAAACATCAGAGATTCCATTGTGCAATTTCTTACTGACATTCTCTTTGTCTACTCCTCTCTGCTCATCCCGGTTTTGTTCTTCTCAACAGCTTTTGGATCTCAGTCTCCCTCGTGTTGCCAAACTTACATTTTAATTTCTCCTTTCTGTCCTAGTCCTCCACCTTTCTCTCTTACCCTTGATTTAGCATTTAGCTTCTCTGAATTTGAGATTTTCCTTCCATGCTCTGCTATTTGTTTCAAAGCCTGGGTTCACAGTCCAGTCCACGCCAGCTCCAAGTAAAATTTATAGCATTACAGTAGCAGAACTACTTTCTGAACCAGCACTGGGTTTGCTTTGCAAGTAGAAGCAACTACAGCTGTCCAAGTTTCTTTTCGAAAGCAAGCAATATTCGGTATTTGACCATATCCAGATATATGGGAAACTTTGCAAAGCTCTGGTATGTAAGATGTAGTTTTTTTACTCTGTTAACCTTTAAACTAATGCTCCAGCCTCAAAGAAGACTGCCTGCCTAAAAGCAGGGCTCCAAATCAACATCTTGATCAACGAATTCAAAGAACATGCACGCTGAAATAATACTGAGAGATATGTGAATAATACTGAGAGATGTGTGAAAGCAGAGTGATATTCTGCATCTGATCTCAACATCACTCAAGTATCAAAGCCAACAGTAACACAGAAGGTGAGGGATGCCTTTAGACATTGCCATTCTTCCAGGGTGTGTGCTTTTTTTAGAAAAAAAAACTTGTTTTCTCTTTTACAGTCTTGATCCATTTCTGCTAACATTGCCTCTCCCCTACACAGATTATCTTTTTATTCTGCTTGCCAAAACCAAATCTCTGCTTGGGCAAAAAAGCCAACAAAAACAAACAAACAAAAACCCCACCACAAAACAAAACCAAACCACTACTCTTAAAAAAAAATTTCAGAAATTTCAATCAGATTTCACCAGAAATGAAGCTGTAATTGTCTTACCAGAGTTTAAAAATACACATCTCATTGCAGACTGCTCTAGGATCAGAGGTTAAGTAGCATGGCCAGAAATATGTCAACACTCCACTTCGCTGAGAAGACTATGGGAAACTCACTTACATGTTACTTCTACACATTTTATGTATCATCTGTTTCCTGGAGTTCGATTGTTTCTCCTATACTCAGCAATGATATCTAGTGATAACAGAGAATCAATGAGGAAACATTCGGACCAGTTTTACATATCCATATTTGGGGCAAGTGTATACATGTATTAATTTAAAATTTTCAGTGATTTCTTTTTTTACAACAGGTATAGGTCTTTTTCTACTGATTTTTACTGGAAAAAAAGCCCAAAACCACCCTTATTTAAGTCTCATATTCAAATAGTTCTTAAGTTTTTCAGAGCACTTCTAGAAAGAAAATTTCTCATTTTGCAACAAACTACCAAGCTGGCCCACCATGAATGTTATCTAACAAAGTCAGTTCAGCAGTTGACTTATTCTTACCCCAGGTGCAGTCTACCTTACACAGCAGCTCATCTCTGTGCCTGATGCTCAGGTTGAATTGCTGCTATTTTGGACCCTTCTTTTGTTTTTTTTAAATCATTAAAATCCTATCTGCTCATCAGAAAACCAAACCAAATCAAAAATCCCAAAAGAATAAAAGCGTGAAGTAATGGTTCATTTGAAGGGATAATGCATTGAAAATAGACTGTCCCCTTCCATTTAAGCCAAAAGAGATAGATCAGAAAACATCCTTAAAAACAAACGCGTAGACCAGAATATTAAGCCTTTATACTCAGGCTAATTTACTTTAGTAAATGTGCACAGATTTACATGTTCACTGATGCATGGAACTGTATCTGGAATGCAGATTTCATAGGAAATGCTTTAAAGTAGCAATTCTGAATATTCAAGATCACTTATTAATCAGTATTGTGTTGTGTTCACTGACATTCACAGACATTAAAAAAATACACTTCTGTTTCTTGAAAAAAAAAACCCTAAATGTATCAGTTTATTGTAAAAGCTTTCAGTTAGAAACATAAAAATATTTTTTTCTGGGATCACCTAAATGCCAGATGGCAACAGAGAAGCTTTCTATTCAATTCAGAGGCTGAATTAATCTCCTTAACACAAACAGATTTTACCACAGACTGTAACAGAAAAATAATCTCACTGCAGTTTGAAGTTTTGTACAAGGTAATTCAACCTCAGGAGCTACACAAGCTCATCCCCAATTTTCAAACACTTCCACAAGCTACGACAAAGCAAAGCCCTATTTTAAACCAGCATTTTAACCTTAAGCAGGGTACTGACACAGCCAACACTTAGTTTCCAAATAAGAGACTCCTGAAAGACTTCCCCAAAGCACACAAATTCTTTTATATTTACTAATTAATAATACAGAAAGCTTAGAGGAAGATATCTGAAATACATGTAAAATACTGGTCAAAATTAATGCATGAACAATTTAAAGCTTGACATTGCCCAGGTGTCTCCTCTGGTACATGTAAATACTGGTTTGATAACAGACACTGATTCCTTGTATATAAAAAGCATTTTGGCACCATAAGCAACTGATGGCTAGATGGTGACCACTAAAACTCACATAAACTAACAAAATCTAGTGAATCCTTCAGATAATTAAGTTATGCAAAGACACTTTAGCATGAGAGCTTCTATGTGTAATTAAATTTCTACACATGAACATCACAGTAAAACTTCCTTAGTGCATACACATTTGTAGTATGAGGGGTTGACGCTGGCCAGCAGCTAAGCACCATAAAGTCACTCACTTGCTCCCCCTTGCAACAGGACAGGAAGAGAATCAGAAGAGCAAAAGTGAAATAACTTGTGGGTCAAGATAAATATATTTTAATAAGCGAAGGAAGAAGAAAGGAAAAAACCAAAACAAATCTTGCAGAGTGGGAAAAAGAAAACGATTTTGACACTATGCAAGTATTGCTCATCAACAGCCAAAACACTGGTGTGTTACCCACCCTGTTTTAATCGCAAATCCAAAACAAGCAGGAAACTGGCACCTTAAAATATTATCAGTTTCACCAGTTTTCAGAATGTCACAGATGGTGTATGGTTTATTCATGGCTTCAAATGATAAAACTATCTTGCTTTTTGTTATCGCTCTTTGCAATGCCAGATTTTGTACCACATTGCGACAAAAAAAGACGTTATCTTGTCATCAATTACATAGTTGTTTACAGTACTATAGATTAGGTTAAAAGAGTATTATTGATCATATTGTTTTTCGTATGTATTGCATAAGCAGATCACAGGAAATATGATTCATTAGCACATTGACAGTACTTTGTGCTATGAGGCTGCAAAGTTATACAGTACTAATTGCCTAATCAGAACAGTCATCCTGCACAAGTGGGTTCCAACTGCTAAAAGGTATTTACAATTCAACAAGGAAAACCAGACATCATGTAGTCACTGCAAAACTATCAACACTGGCTATTGCACAGCTTAGTCACACCCAGAAGCAAAAACCATATTCCTGTCCCCTACACCTCTGACTATTACACCACTAACAAGCACCAATACAGAAATACAGAAAAGAAACAATAAGGATTTAACTCACGAACACCAAGTTTACTCTCAGAAATAAGTAATTTCCTAAAGCAGATTTTAGGAAGGTGAGCTGTTCCATTTGCTATTTCTTCCCTTTCATACTTATTTCCTTGAGCAATACTCACCACAACGGCCTATTTACATTTCACAAAACTAAATGATATCTGAAAGCATGGCTGAATTTACAATAGGCAAGTGTTCAAGAATCAAAGAAGTCAAGTCTAAATAGGCCTGAACAATATTTGTGATGCATGAATATTGTTTATTCCAATGATATATGGAACAATTATAATTGTTACTTATAATTGTGAGCAACTATTTTCAAAAGTCTTAGGTTTAGAGTTCACATCTGTACAAGCACTCAGTTCAGAGGAAACATTTTTGTTTTAATGGTTTGTAATATGTGAGCAGTAAAGTGTAAAATGAAAAGGAAATGAGATTTGGGTATAAAACACACTTTCATGACTCCTTCGCTGTCTAGTAAGTAATACTAATACAATTCTGTTAGTTTTATTCGATCAAGGAGGCAGCATTCCCAGGTACCAGGTAGAGAATTATTATTAACAAAGCCCATACAGTAGAATAAAATATAGTGGAATAAAAACAGGTATGCTAGCTATTTGTTCTAACACTAAGCAGAAATTTAGTCTAATCTTTACCCAGAGATAAAGATTCTTACTTTATGCTTCGTGTTCACAGACTAACTGAAACTATTAGCATGCATACACAAAGCATAAATTACTCTTCATTATTAACTAACTACATGAATCTCAGAACAGAATGCATAATGTAGCTGAAAATTGTTTTGCAAAAAGAGATGAAGAGCGACTAATTTGGAAAATGCTTTTTTTGCCATCCAGGTAATTGGTTAAAAAGATTTCTCTGCAGTGCAATTTTAAGGAAGTTAAATGCAAAGATAAATGCAGACCAACAGCCTCTTTGTCTATAACAATAGTGACAGACTAAGCAAGTTCCTAAGTCCAGTATTAATTTTTAAAATATAATTCAAAAATTATTGAAAATTGTATTTCAGGAGTATCTATTAATCCAAGCCATAGTGCAGTATTGAGCACATCTACTAGGCAACAATGCTCATTATTTTCAGCCATTTGTAATTTCACACCATCAGCTACAGTATGATTGTAGCCTTTCTTTAAACATTTAAATTTATCAAAACATTTACGGTTCATTAGTTCTTACATTTAAATTATTAAACCACATTATTACTTTTAAAAGTAAGAGATCTGTAACAACGGCAAGAAAGGGGCAATTGATATCTACATTCTTTTACACATAATGAACGTTACAGCTCTCCAAGACTTAAGTACAGATAGAAGAAAAACACTATTGTCACCTAGATCATTTCTGTAATACAATCGCAAAGTTGCAAATTTTTGGTACCAAGTGTTTAGAAATACGATGACACATAGCAGCAATGGGAAATCATCCCACAGGCTGCCACCTTGCTAAAAGAGACACAACTATGGGCAGACACTTCCCTAGAATCCTTTAGTCACTTTACATAAAATCTGTATAACTTGATTAAAGCCACACTGACACTCACCACAAGTGAAAGGGGTCTCTTCCATGAAACAACACCGATCAATCCTGACAACAGCACCTGTAACAGAGAGAGCAGAGTCACCAAAGAGACATGGCCTCTAGACCACTGTCATTAAAAATTAGTAAGTATAAAGATGAAATTTAATACAGTTATGATATGAATTTCCAGAGTACTGGAAACAAACTACTAAAAAGATGTTTTCATTTTATTCTTAATAAAAAATAACCAGAAGTACTTCTAAACTTTAAAACAAATTCCAATCTAGCTGCATAATCCACTTAGCTCTTATCAGATCACAACAGGTCTTCAAACATCTTCTCTACAAGTCTCAAATGTTATCAGCACTCAAGGAGTCTTTGTGAAAGTTTTTTTGTGGTCTCTCTCCAAAATGAGCTCAGAAAAAGGATACTAAAGATAGGGCAATCAAAAAATCAGCCAGGGTAAATTACGAAAAGGAGTTTTTTGTTTGTTCCACCCAAAAAAAAGTACTACTTGATTTTGTATTTGAAAAAGCCCACATATATTCATTTAAAGCTGCATTTAGCATACAAATACATTACTGCCTCCACTACAAGCCAAAAGCAAGTGAAATTCAGACCCCGATACATCTAATGTGATCTTAGGTACTTTAAAATAATATGCAAGTTACAGCTGAGACACTCTAAGCTTCACATACAGTTAAAAATACAGAGAAACTGCAGCAATGGGGTAAGGGATATTGACCTTAAGGTGGAAAAAAAAAGGCAGGGAGGAAGCTTTTAATTAGAATATTTAATTTAAAAAATTGTACAAATAAAATAAAATAGCACAAATAAAATGCAGAGAAAAGAATGCATGATGTGTTTACTTCAGAGGTCTGCAGTGTAATTTTTTCATCTCAGCTTACATAAAGAATTTCTTACTAACTTGTAAACTTAGCCAGCCTGATAAAATCACTATAAAATCCTCCTGTGATTGTTTACAATAAACTCTAATATCATTATTGCTCTCTACAGACCTTTGATATTCAAAACAGAAGCCCAGAAGCTAATGAATATCCTTTTCCATGATACATTTAAGGTTAGTGGATACTCAAATGCCAGAAAGTCACCATTCCCACTATGTCATGATTTACTGCCTGTCTTTTAGGTATAATAATAGAAGGGCACAATAATTAAAAATGCATCTCTATCTAGCCACTACAGAAGCCACATACACTATACTTGGAACGCTGCTGGAAACTGTCTGCCTACTGATGTTTGGTGTGAATGTGGGAGAAAGAGCTGCTAGTTACACAGAGAAGTTGGGCTGTAGAGTGCTCAGTTTAAGCTTTCGCTATGCTCAGTTTGCGGACACTCACACTGTGAGCATGTTTCAAACTTATTTCGCAACTTGGTAATATCCACAGCTGCTGCAGATGCTGAAAACATTATTCAGGAAGACATTATGTTGGAAAATGCACCTTTTGATATTTTCTTTAGCAGCCACATCATTAAAAAAAAACCCCAAACCCTCAGATAATGTTTCATAGTAAAACTTCAGTATTAGTTTTCAAGCTAAGTACAAACACAACAGATAAGAAGGTGTAACCACATAGTAAAAAGTGAACCAAAATCAAGTTATGGATACCAAAGACTATGCAGATAATCCCTACATGCAAATGTGCATAGCTTGTATTCTGCAGCATTTCCTACAGTGTAAAAGCTACATACCAGCCACATACGTCTGGATGTTTGCCAAGCCAGGGAAAAATCTGAGAATCCCATTTTTGCAGTTAATTAAATTTGCTCACACAGCTGCTTTACATTATTATCTCTGTAAGATAACTGTCCCTGGGCTGATAGTCGTCCTATGTGAAACTGCACATCAGAAGGTAATATGACAAGGCTAGCTAGTTTGACTGCAGGCTAGACAGGAACACACTCTCAATTAAACAAAAAGGACTACTGAAATTGTGAAGTTGTTAAAGAAAACCTGTTAGGAAAAATAAGAAATTGCCTTCCAAAACAGTGTGGGTATTGATACATAAAATACTCACACATAAGCCAGCATTTCTCAGTCACCAAGTCATATGTTCAGAGTCAAGATACTCTAGTGCAATGTACCTATGAGTAGCAATTCCTTACTTCCATTTACTGTGCAACCTCCCTCCTACAGCTCCCCCTCTTTGTCTGACACCTGTAGCATTGCGATTCCCTGAAGAAGGGAGATGATCCTTTTTGTCTGGCTGTACTACAACTGTGTTTGACCTTTACAGAGGCCTTGCAAGATGAAAGAGGTACATGTGGCTTTGTCTGGAAAAGGAGAGCTTCATGGCACCCTACTGACTCACCATGCAAAAGGCTAAGAACAGTCAGGCCAGTTGACAAACTCTCAATATGCACTGATGATAGACACAAACTCTTGTGTTCCACCCGTCTTTAAAATATTGTTACTGTAAGAGTTCACCTCAGCAACACTGTAATGTCATTTTTCAAACCTCCTTAGTCCCTAGTATCACTGTAGTTACTCAAAAGCTTACTTTGCTTTGAGATGTGATTAATTGCAGCGCCAAGCACCTTCAACACTTCAGACCACAGTACACACAACTATACAATTAGGAAAAAAGCAAACAGAGAACATCACATACCAACATTTGTTAGAATACAGCAAATGACTCTACCAAAATAAAAATCTAAGGACTTCTTTTGGACCAGCAGAAGACTAGGAATTTTAAAGTAATTTTTAAAACCCTCAAAACAGACAAACCACTGTTAAAATTTCATTCTCTCTTCAGTTTTTGCTTCTTAAAAACACAATGCTAACACTGAATAAAGAAAATAAAACCACACATTGTTTATATGCAAAAGTAGGGATTATTTGAGAAGCAGCATGTAACTTACAGGCCTCAAAGACCTTAAAATAATTGCTCAGAATATCCGGTAAAACAAGCACTTGGTTTCACAAGATTAAGGGCCAAAAGACATAGGCACACCAGTAATTAAAACACTGTCATTTGCTAAATACCTATAGTTCAATATTGCAATCTATAAGTCTTTTAGTGTTCTTCAAAAATCACCACATCATGTGTGTGCTGTGTAGCTTTTTTTCTTTCTTAAAAGTAAATTGGAGCTTGATTATTTTAACAACTTGCCCACTTAACTCTTGCAACATGGCTTGATTTCAGAGCCTACATGGCACATTTATTTATTATCTTGCATCTGTCTTCTGTCTACTAAATTGCAGTGAATCCCCTATCACATAATAATCAAAATAAACCAAAGCTACAAAAAATGTGTTCAAAAGGCATAGATTTGCCACCTTCCATAAACAGAATTCCTACAGATGTAGGACTAACAACAGTGCTGATTCACAGTGCAAAAATAAACAGAATATAGCAGTATTGACCTCTGAGGCATTAGAAATGCAGTAAGGTTAGATATGAACACCTTTCAACATGCATATGAAAACTCCATCAAGATTAATGCAAGCTGTGCTCATGCATGAAAAAATGCATTTACTTTAATAAACACATACTAAGGCAGAACAAACACAGAGGTTGAATTACTTTCCAATACAGGGACTGCAAAGAAAGGACTTTTTTTTTTTTTAAAGCCCTTGATGGTATCATTTCCAGTATTTTCAACTCTCCACACTCAGGTAAGTCTCTAGAAATTGAGGGGGCTCTGATTTTATGAGACACATCAGATGATGCAGTCTTTCAAGATATCTTAAACCATCTCCTTTCCAAGTCTTCACCTCCAAAATGGTTATTGTACATACACACGCTCTCATACGCTTCCTTTAACCTTCTCTTCTGAACTACATAAAATGTACATTTATATAAGTAGTAATATAATTACACTGAATATAGTGAAACACTACCAAGGTAAAGACGTTTATAGAAATGTAAAATTACTGAGGTTTAGGTATTAATTTGTTTAATAAAACACATTAATATTTATTGTTTAAGAAGGATTTCTCCTCTTTTTCTAAAATTAGTCTATTACATCTATATTATGGCTATATTACAACATAAAACTCAAATTCCATTTTCTCCTTTTCTCCCAAGACATGAAGGAGACCAAATATCAGTACTGTAATTCTTCAGAGTCTGAGGCTATGTTTATATTTTGATACTGTATTTAATCTCCTGTACTCAGCAGAATAAACAAAAACCACTGTATGTTGGTATGAGTTCTGCATCATTATTTTCTAACATTTTTATAATGCATGCACAAACTTTTTTATTTTCTGTTTATTCACTCTGGAAAACAAGAAGCCTTGCTAAGCAGGTCTTCAGGTTAAAATAAAGTTTTGAGAGGCATGTCTTATGCAAAATTAAGATCTATATTTCAAAGTCTCATTTTGTTGTCATTCTCCAGACACTTGCAATTCAAATGCACCTTTTTAAAGAACATGCCTATGAGGAGAAGTTGAAGCAAGTTGGTTTTATAGGAGATAAGACCAAGGTGGAACATAACAGCAGTTTCACAAACACAAAATGACCATTGCAAAGATCAATTGTTCTTCAACTACACCAACAGCTGAATAAGAAACAACTGAATCGTGTTTGCATTAACAGAGATTCAGGCTGGACATTCAGAAAAACCTTCCAATGCTCAAGACATTTCAACACTGGCAGAAGGGGTAGGCTATGTAATTCACATCACCAGAATCAGTTAACACGTCAAACATCGTTAAGGTGCACCAGGCACAACCAGGCACAGCTCAAATAAGCAGATGCACAAGGGTGCTGAATAGAGAGGCCAGAGCAGTAAGCAGGCTTCCTAATTTACTATGCCTAAGGAGCACTTCCAGCACTTGAATCATCCAGTGCATTCTGACACTGAAGCGCAACAGCAACTGTTTCTCTTCAGAAGTGCCTGAAACCGCTGACACTTCCCACGGTTCCCCTCTCCCTGCTACAGGGGTACAGACTCCTGCAAGGTTTAATTTTGCCAATTCAAATGTTCCTGGAAGGGTAAAGTTCAACTGTATCTGAACAACTAAGAAGTACTGACATCCCAAATAATCTCTGAGTCTAGGTGTATCTCACACAGAGAGACTAAATCAACAGCTGAAATATCTTAAAGGATTTTTGTTTCTGCAAAATCTACAGTAGTCCTTGTAACAGTTAGATAATTATTTAACAAAATGCAAGTATTAAATACTGCAGGAGTAATGTCACAAATATCACATACTCAGAGACACATTAGTGTCACACAGTAAGAAATCTTCTTGTAGTAATACTGCCTGCATCTGCAATCCATTAGTGCAAAATGATGGTGAGTGAAATACAAGCTATAGGAAAACAAACTGTGACAGCATGGGAATTAGCTAAAAGGGAACTAGAATAACCTACCAGTAATAGCACTCTCCATTTCAATTTCAACTCCTGGAAAAATAGTGAGGATGACAATCTCTTGGGATGAGGGTGGTGGGAATGTATTAACAAGTACAAGAGGAAAAAAATTAAAAATATAATTCTAGATTCATACATAGACATAGAAAAACTGCATGGCCAAATACAGAACAGTGGTGTGATTTTTGGATGGTCTTTCCAAAAAGTCATCCTAAATGGCAAGTGCTGGTAAAAATCACACCATTCCACCACATTCAAAATACTGCAGAAACCAGTCATAGGCCAAGGAATTTTTAAAACAGCTAATATAGCTATTTATTTGCTGATATGCAAACTGACGCTTCAGCATGCAGCTATCACTAGAATCTAGGAACCATTATCTTGTCTAAAGACTGCAACACTATGAACACAAAGAGCACAAGTACCATCAGACCACCTAACCAGAAGCAAAAGATCTGTATGTCACAAGATAAATACAAGCAAGGCAACAACAACGAGAAAAAGCACAACTTAAGCACAGTTTTCAGGTATTTCCTAAAAAGACCTAGTATGTTTCAGACTCTCAAACACTGCATCATAGATTAGTCTCTCTCATTTACCCACTGTGAACCTAAAACTAATCTAATTGCCATGGAAACAGGAGCAGAGAAACAAAATCCCTTGGTGCCCCACAAGAAAAGGACGGTAAAATTACCTATACATTGACACAGCTACCAGAATGTATTAACAAGGCACAATTTTTATCTCATCTTAAACTCTAGCATTAGCTTTTTTTTTGTTTTGTCTTTGTTTTCCTATGATCTGCTTGTTTCCACATCTGTAGTTTGTTTACAGAAGTGAACAATTATTCTAAAATTATGGTACCTGCTGTAATTTTGTAGAAAAAGGATTAATCCAAAGAGATCTATTTTTCCTTTGACAGAGAAAAACAAGGGCCGATGAAGCACACGTACATCAGAACAAGATAGTTTCCAATTACGAAAAGTAAAATCATGCATTCTGTATTTGTTACTCTTCCAAGTGGTTAGATTTGGTATGCTTGACTTCACTACAGTATGCAAAATGTATTAAAAGCAATGGACAGGGCTTTAGATAGGATATTAAGTACAGAGCTGGTATGTCAGTGACTCACAATACAGTCTTAATTCTAATCTGGTTTTTATTAAAGACATTCACAGAACACACTATTACATTATTTTATATGTCCCATAATGTAATCCATGAGTACTAATAAGGCACACAGCCATTAGCATAAGAGTATTGAAACAGAAAGGAAACTAAGCATTTTGCAAGCAACCCTCCATGTTTTCAAATTTGTTAGATCATTTATTGATAAACCTGAAACAAAGAGATGATTGAACATCTAGCCCAATATATACCATTTCATAGGTGAAGGGCTTTAAATCAGATAACATCTAGAGATCTTTTAAGAGGTAACATAAGGAGCTTTTATGGCAATTTATGTTTTGGACAATTCTCTAAAATTAAAATGAGGCTCCTCACAGAAACTGAGCAACTTCCTTCCTCTAGAATGACCTATGAGTGAGTCAAAAGAACACTACAGCTTTTCAGTAACACCACCAGCAATATTATTGCATAACCAATTGCTGAATGTTTCATAATGTTCAAAATGAAAAGCTAAACCAAGTAACTCTTTTACAAATAACTGACTGAAGAAATTTGCTGCCTTGTGCTATTCAACATTTCTACAAAAGCTCAGAGCAACTCTGGATAGGTTATTGATCCTTTGAAGCAGGAAGGATTTACAGAGACAGCAATCAAAAGCTTAATTAAAATGCAGTGAACCAAAGAAATCAGTGAAATTAGAAGCAGATGATAGATCCCCATACAGGTATTATACAGTCCAGTGTTTATGTTTTTTCACCTGAACATGTATTCTCTTGGTCTTTATGTGCAGTCCATACAACAGATTATAAAGATGATCTCTACGAGGGGAAAAAACCTCCAAGCCTAAAAGTGTACTGAATTTCCTTTCTAAAAATACTGGTACATTTTAAATTCTTCATAATTTTGTTATAGTTTAATTTCGTCATGGCTGAGAATGTGGAAAATTTATCTTAACTCCAGTAACAAAAGATTCTATAATTTCTCCATTACAAAGGCAAAGACATTACCTAGCTATGAGGACTTCACTTCCAGAATTTTCATTTTATGTTTCAGTTACCGGAAAAGATTAGGATATCTCTTATGTTACTGTGACAAAGAAAAATATTGTGATACATTTTAGATGTTTCCTAATCTGTTTTCACACCAATCTTGACTTGTTTTATTGACTCAGTACAGAAAACTATTCTAGAAATGTTGTTTTCCAGTAGCATTAGGAAATCACTAATCAGATTTTTGCTGCTGGGTTCTTCCAGTAAATAAGAATGAAGATTGAGGTTGCTTTAGATAAGTGAAATAAGATGATGGCTCTTTCAATTAATGACACAATTTCTTGAGCGACGAAAGATGAGTTGCATTATCAAGTAAACATCAAGAATAACAGTATTTTCTTTGCCTCAAACTCAGAATGGCTTCCAAATGCAGCTAAAACACAGTGCTCCTGCGTATCACTAGCACACAGTAAGCTCTAGTCCTCAGCATGATTAGCTATTAGCCTCGAACAAAAGAAAACATTAAGGATGCACAGAACGACACTAGAGACAGAGACGGACAGAGCAAATATCAAATAGTCCTAACAGATAGACAGTATCTCCATCCTTAGCCTACCGACTTCTGTTACACTCTTGGTGAAAGCCGTCTACGCTGCTCCTTTTATTATCTTTTAGAAAAGACTGTTAGGCACCATGTCCAAAATGATACTTAAGAGAGAAAGGACAAATGAGTTTGTATAAGCACAGGTTTAATATCAGGATGGGTAGATGCATTCCAAACACTGTGACAACCACAGGGTTCTAAAGATGAATTTCACGTCTCTGACACCATGCACGTACCTGATAAGTTTTCAAGTTATTTCTCCCAAAGGATCCCACCATTCTAGAAAGTATATTCAGGGTAATTTATTGCTATTAATTAGCAGAATGGGTACATCATTATGAAGAATTTCTCCTCCAAGAGGGATATCAGACATTGGAACAGGCTGTGCAGGGAAGTGGTGGAATCACCACTGATGGAAGAGTTCAAAGAACGCACAGATACGGTGCTTGGGGACATGGTTTAGTGGTGAGCATGGTAGTGTTGGGTGGATGGTTGGACTCTATGATCTCAGAGGTCTTTTCCAACCATAATGACTCTAGGATTCTATCTGAAGCCTACTGTGTTTCCCTTGCTTGGACTCAAAATTTCTCTTCTTAGAAAAACAATTTACATATTAAAAATAAGACGACTTCTTGAGCACCAGAAACACAACTAACATGCATCTCAAGGTTCAGCTGCTAAATAAAACATTGTAAGGCACGGAATGCTTTAAATGGCATGTAGCAAGGACAGCAGTAAGACTCATTTCAAAGACTGTGCTCCAAAATCATCAAGTTTATGTGATACTTACAAGCTTCTTCCCTGATAACAGAGAATTAACACTATTTTATGCTTCCAACACAAGACTGCATATGAAGGCTCTCAAACACACTCCTGGGCTAGCCAAAAAAGTGAATTTAAATTAACTGAAATTTAGATTCAAATGCTAAGACTGCTCAATCTTTCATTAAATTTTCATGGGTTTGCACTGGTATCTGCATGCCAACACTCAAGTGGGTTTTGGCACTCTGGCATACTCAGGCTAATGATGCAAGTGGCTATTTCACACACAACTCTCTCTCTCTTACTCTACAAAAATACTTTCTTCACTGAAAGACTAGGTCCTTGAAGTGAAAACACTCATTCCAACCTGACTCCAAGGGTAGGACTTCTATTAAGTATAATGGGCACTTTATGTCAAGATTAAAAGGAAAAATGTCTTGTAGTCATTCTAAAAATTTGTTTCCAGATTTGTTACACAGAATCATTACACATCAGAAGCTAAGACCTGCAGTTTTACTGCACCATTAATGGACAAATAAAAGCTACATTACAAAAATCAGTATTGTCACAGACGGAGGAAGCAAAAGTCCAGAAAAAGTGTTTTGCAATGCAATATTAAGCATGCTTGCTTAACAAGGATTACAGATTAAATGGCATTATGTATGACCTTTAGTGGTGGAACCACCACTGTGACCAAATATTACAGTTGAAATTTATTTCACCGTACAGTCATTCACCATGGGCATTAGGCTGAGCAGCATTAGATTCTCACTGTAACAAAAACCACTTCAATTCAGCTTAGTTAATCTGTGCAAATAAAGTCTTGTGCATCTTATTTACAACCCACATTTTACATATTTACAAGGGAAATGTATTCTTCAAGGGAAAGAAAATTCTCAGTGTGTACATTCCATAATCACAATGAAACTTAGAGAGCTCTAACAGTTTTAGCACTTCCCCAACCCCTGTATAATATTTTGTTCTTTCTGTCTTAATGAAACAGCATCTATATAACCATACTACTTCACATTCAGAGAAACTGGGAACAGGTTTAGGTGAGGGATAGATTAAGATGTCTTCACTTCCCCCCCTCAGTTCCCTGGTCTACTCTTGAGAACTCAGTGACAGAAACTTTAGAACACCTTCTTAAGTGTCTCCTGAGAAATTACAATAACTTCATATAATATCAAGTGGATAAACTCAAACATGACCATTTTCTAACTTCATTACACACTGTCAAATGCGTTCATTTTTTACCAAATTTTTGCAGGGTCAGCAGCAAAGAAAACTGAGTACACAGTACATCAAACTTGGTTGTATTTCAAAGATTGGCAGGGTCTGAAGCTTGCTGATTAACTGATAAGTGAAATTCATGAGTTGAGCTAATCTCAAAGACCCAGCTACCACCTCATATGAAGAAAATCAGCCTCAGTACTCCAATGCTATCAAGGAAGATTCTCTCAAGTTGTTGCTATTGATTTGTAGGAACATGTCAACCTGTGCGTGGTGTTTCAAGGAGTCTGCTTAGGAGGTATATCAGATACTAGTATCTCAACTAGGAAATGATTCTCTACAGGATAATTTGTAACACAAATTACACCCTCACTTGTATCACAAAAAACAACATGGTAAAAAACAAAGATGACAAAATTGTGGCAATCAACTACAAAATTAGCAGAAAGACAGTGTTCTGAGTTTTGTTTTGTTTGCTTGTTTTAAAAAAAAAAAAAAAGAAACAATCAATAAAGGCATTAAGAAGCTGGAAGAAAAGACATGAAGGGGAGGAGAAAATAATACAGCAATAAAAAGACTAACTCCATTAAAAAAACCCCCAAAACCAAAATGGCATTGGAAAGTGTGAAAGCCACACTAATAGAAACTACAATGTTATGCAAACAGTCTGCTATTTTCTTTTCCACTCCTAAATTCAGGAAATGTGAGATTGCTAAAAAGCATCTAGAATACCACTGATTCTCGTTAGACAGAAAGTCAGAGAAAAGATTCAAAGCTTACTAAATAGAATGCAAATTTCCTAAAGCTTCCAAAGCTTTTATTTCTGAAAGCTTTCCATACATATATGCAGCTAACAACTCAAACCAGACATCATGCTTCTAAGACAGCACACACACTTGCAATCTAGACTTGACCTCTACAGTTGAAACTCTTCTTCTCCCACAAACCTTAGCATCAAGTAATGTTGGCTAGTCTCTAAAAAGCGTATGGACCAACATGCAGGTGCAAAAGCTCTGCACACTGCAGGTGTATGTGCAGTATGCATCCATACAGCTGATGTGACAAGAAAGTACATCCTGTCTGCTCTTTTCCCTCTTCCTTCATTTACTCATTGGTTCACACAGTTCAAAAGGAGATAAGAATACAAACAACTGGACAATGAGGAGGGAAAAACTAAAATAAATGAAGCATGAAAAAGAAAAATAATCCTTTCCTGCACTACATGCATCCCAGTATTTCACTACCAATGAACAACCCAAACGCCTATGCATTTTGCACTTTCAGAAAAACTTCCAGGTGTTGCAAAAAAACTACACAAATATACAAACAAGTGAGGCTTCTGCTTTCTGTCAGTGCCTTTATCTCTTCACGCATAAAGAAGGAAAATTTCAGTGACATCTTCAATGTGAACATAACTATCAAAATGTAATCTCACAAAGAGATGAGGAATAACAATGCATTAAACTAAAAGATTATTTCCTTTCGTTTGATAATTTCCTTTAAATTATTTATATTTCAAAAGGAAAATAACAGTTCCAAACAGAATGAGACCTAACAAAAATTTCAGGCTGCAGGAAAACCAATGGATGTATTAGATGCAGGCAGAAATACACTGTTCCAGCTAAAGAAAAGATTCCTTTTTCTTGTTTCAGCCTCAAAATACAATGCAAATAACATTAAATCTAAGAGTATTTTAATGCAATTCTCTTTTGAGTACTCATTCATTCAGTAGTCTATAATGTGTATTTATGTATAAGAATTTGGAGACTTCTTTTTAGAAGTGAAGGGGATCCTTTTAGCAGACAAATTCAGTAATCCGGAAATACTGATCCTTAGAATCCCTCAAATCTGTATCAACTACCACAAAAATACCCAAGTCACCACATCTCAATATTTCATTGGGATTTTCAGTAAGAAGTAGCAACATTAATTGATTTGATTTGGAAATTAATTGTTTGTAATAAACTATCCAACTACACAAAGTCCCTCAGCCACTTATGATTTCTATTTAATTTTACAAGGAAACAAAGCAACTTTGCCAAGAATGATTACCACCTATAACTCAAAGTTGCTTAAAACTGTCTTAAAAATGCTTGCAAAAAACCCAGTCCAGTTATCACAGTGAAAAAAACAATGCTTTTATTTATTTTATGTAAGCATTAACAAAGGCAAAATCAATCTTTTGTTTGATTGATCTTTCAGAAGCCTTCTCTAGGGAACACAAGTAACAACTGTAGTTAGAACATGAACTCATTCACAACTACAATATTCTTTTCATAATGAACATAAACATCAAAACAAGGAACCTAACTAATACTTCTTGGGAAAATACTTCTACATCAAAAGAACAAAAAAATCATGACCAAATTTAATACTAGAAAAATTTAGAAGAGCAATTTGTGAGTTCAGGTCCGTAAAACAAAGTTCTGCATCTTATCAAGATCTTACTGCTAAACTTATGTCAAGTTGTATATGACTACTTTTAAATTCCTTTCACATTAAAAAGAAAACTATGGAACCTACAGAAAGGAGAGCAGTGATCCTAACAGGAACTCAGCAATGGCAGCCAGAAAACAAGTAACTTGTCCAATATATTACTCAAGAGAGATTTTTTCCTCTAAAACTCATCTTTATTTATACAGCATACTGACTAGGTCACAGGGAAATTATCTCAGTGCAGACAGAATGAAACACAACCATAAAGCAATCTGTAAATCAATTTTTTGCAAAAGTCATTCAGCTCTTACCTTTAGAAGAGTATAAAAATGAGACTACAGACAAATGAGCCTCAGTACAGTACATGGATACACATGCATAACTGAGTATTTAGTTTTGGCTAAATGCATTTTGCAGAGCTGACAAGTGTTGAAGTGCTATGAATATAAGATAGTCCAGAATATCAAATGAGTCGCTTTACAAAAGGAATGACCAAAGAAGGAGTGAAACTGCTCCAAAGTACTAGACCTGGAACATGTCAGTCTAGATGAAACACCCTGATGGAGTGCTGGGGAAACATTAAGAAATGTAAAGTGTCTCAAAGGTGCACAGTCACTTTAAAAGACCCAGCACATTCAGTCCCTGCTGAGGAGCTAAATCCCAGATGGACAGCATCTGCATGGGTTTGGAGGTTGAATCCTAAACCAGTCTAACAACCTCAGCCCTTCTCAGTTGTAGGACTAGAGGCAAGATTAGCCCAGATAATGAGATCAGCATACCAAAGAACAAACAAAAATATAGTTTTACTGATTCTGGAGTCAAAGAGATCCAAGACACACAGAAACAGGGAAATATAACTTAAATTCAATTTGATCTCTAAGATGGCATGCACATCATCAATTAATCAGATCTTCTACTTTGTGAAATACTCCTTAATAGAAGCAGCAAGACACAAGCTGAATAGTAAAGAACATTGAGGGCTGTCAGGAACAAGGGACAACAATATCCAGCATTCAGTCAGTGTTAATGTGGATTTGGAACATTTTTCATTTTAGCAGTTCTCTCAATAAATAATTCTAGTAAAACAAAATCAATTACTCTTAAAATAGCTACTTTTGTTTCCTGAAGTATTTTTTTTTCAAAACCAATCATATTCTCAGCCATCTTTGCATTTCAGTATACAAAGGATCTTTCATCTACATCTTCTGACCACTCTTTCTTCAGAATTTTCTTCCTACTCACCATAAAGGTGTACAGATTCTCCATAACACACAGCCTAAAACCTTGGATTAACCTTGTACTGGTAAAGACAGTGTCACATACCATATCGTCATACACTCTTCTTCATGGAGCTATGAGCAGTCAGATGATTAATGACTAAAGGCATCACTTAAACTATTGGAAAGTCTAATGACATGGAGAGAACCCGAGAGAATCAAATAGAAAATACAAAGGAAAAAGCTGGAAAGCCTGAGGTGGTTTTTTTTTTGGTTTTCCAATTCTGAAAAGCACAAATCTTTGTCACTTAAGTAGGTCGTCTCACCTTCCCGTGCTCCAGGCTCTCTGTAAATTAAGGCAGCTCTTTGCTAATTCACAGTAATGCTGCAAAATTTAATGAACTTCCAATAAATTTCTGAAGTGCCTTGAGCACCTTAAATGGCATGTCATATTCCGGTTTTAATATGTTGTAATAAACAAGTTCTACTGTACTTTTTCAAAATAATTTCAGAAAGACCTTTACAGATTAATAATTCACCCCAGCTACAGTTATCTAAAACTGTTCTTAATCTGTATTCTGATAACCCTCCTATGGAGATTGCCACAAAAATTTGGTGGCGATAGATGGACACACACTCATGTTCTAATGTGCTTTCACTACCTCCTCACTGTGTTACTAACTGCTTTGAAGGGCAGAAAACTTCTTCAGACATACACTGGTAAACAGAGTCAAACATGAAAGAGGGAGAAACATACTTCATTTTTTTCAGTCTTTGTTTTACAGCAAGACTTCCCAACCAACCTGTTCTAGAAATACCAAGACAGCTTTATATTAAACAGTACTGCCAAATATTATTATTTTGCAGATTATTTGCATTCAGAGCACAGAAAAACTTCAGGAGAGGCTGCAAAAACTGTTACTACTTTTAATAACAAGAAGAAAAACAGACAGTAACTCTCCTGTCTCTCTCCTCTGACCCAGTAGTCTTGCAATCCTACTTCCCATCTGTGGAGACATAGAAATCAGCAACAGTAGGAAAACAAAGTGGAGCCTTGCAGAGGCTCAGCACACTGGACTATCCACCCTTTTTAGTAGTACAGAACGGAGCACATTAGCAGCAGAACTAAGAAAAGAACTGAGGAATACAAATCTCTACCTCCTTCTATACCAGGTTCTCACAGGAAAATGCAATATTAAAACTGATAAAAAACGTACTCTGCACAAATGTTATTCACCCATCTCTTTTAAGAAGTGTTTGAAAACAGGGACACAGTGGCATTACAGTATATAAATATATGCATGTCTGTAGTAGGTGGGGTTTTTTTTCAATCTCATGATGTTAAAAGTATCTTAAGAATAAAGCCTACTAGAGACCTCTCCTTATAAAAGCTACACTACCACTAACGTTTGGTCTTAACTGAACTCCTAATAGCTCCTATTTCTAAATCAGAAATGCTATTTTTAAAAACATAATAGGTGCTGCTGGTGTGATTACTTTGCTGAAAGTATCAACTGGGAAGTTATACCAATGGATGTACTTTTTGAAAAGGCAAGTTCTTCCACAAAAGCTGTACTCATCTTCAACATTCACAACAGGAAAACATTTCAGTTTGTTTTGGTTTTAGTCAACAGTGTAGGTAAACACAGAAAGTCTAAGACTGCTCATGTGGCTTACTACATCTCAAGCATTGCTGGCTGCATTCCTACACACCACAGAAAAGTGGCAGTTTCATAACCTGGTCCAGTCTCACAAACAAGTGGGCAGAACTAGCAAATGTAACAGACTGTCCCCTTTTCTGGGAGATATGAACTTTCTCTGCAAATACTGTCAACATCTCTGAACATAGGGAAGAATATTATCATGAGCCAAAAGTGCAATCACCCCCACAATGGAAGTGTAACAGCTAAAAGCACCATTTCAAAAATCTAGGTCAAGAAATGAAAAATGCTTTATTGACAGCCAAAGTTTCCCAGGCACTATATTTTAGTGCAGGAAATAGAATAAACTGCTTTTTATTTCACCAGAACAATTAATCTTCATGCCTGTATGTCTTAAAAACAGTCTGAAAAACTTGATTTTCCAGTTTCCTGCAGTATCTTAACAGGGCCATACTTTTTCAGAAGAGTTGAAATCATAATTTTTAGTGAATTGGTTAAAACACCACTAGTAAATTCTGAACTGAATCACATTCAAATTGTGAAAGAATATGTGATTGACTCAACACTTTGGAGATGTACAATCTGGTACAGAATCTGCTGCCTAGGCTTCAAGTTTGGAAAACAGCAGCAGAATTTAATCATTCTGTAGCACACATTAAATACACACCATAATCTTCCTAACCAAAACACAGTAAAGCAAATAAGGTTCAAATCATGGAAAATCTAAGCTGCAACTTGACATGTATGAATCATTCCAGCTTTGCAGTGCCGCAAGTCTAAGCCAAAGAATTCAAAAGAACTTCTGTTAAAAATATAAACTCATTAGACAACAAACTTTCAAGGTTACAGGCATCAGATTAAGTGAAAACACGAAACAACAGCTCTTCTGGAGTGTTCCCAGATGAATGTTTACATTAACAAGACGACTTGAAAAGCCAATTAAACTAGAAACAACTCATGAGTTAATAATGCTGCATACACTGAGTACTGATGATCTTCACTCCAGTTTAGACAATTAAGTGGCAGAGTTGACATTTTACAATTGCTGAGATCTCCCAGTCAAAGCTTCCTCTGTGGAGGTAGCCGGTGACTGAGAACTTCAAATCCCATTATGTAAACTCACTGGTACACTAGATGGAAACCAGATGGCCTATAACAACATGATGAGTAACGGGAAAATTCAGCTTACAAAGTTTGTGTCATTTGTGTAAAGGCTGCATAAAGCTTAATTTCCTTCACTGGAAACCTTTATGAAAAATGTTTTGTACTTTTACACTTAATATATTTCACGAACAGGGCAGCTGGATAGCTCTGAAAGAGCTATAGGAGACAAAACAGAATTGGAGAAAAGATATTAAAAGGAAATTTAGCTAATAGTTCTCAAACCACTAACAACCTTTTGTATTCTGCTTCCCTCAGTCCTAGAGGCCCATTATAAGCTGGCCTTTAATGTCCAAGATTTCAGGATGCAGGTGACATCAGTGGCCTACAAACCTTATCCTGCTTCATAGGAGGCTTTTTGTTTTTAAAGAAATCCTAGAAGTTTATTTACAACCTCTCAATGAATATTATAACATGGCTACTTCAATCTTAAATTCAAATTCTGGAACACTGTTACCATTTTTGCAGAATTTGAAATGGGCAAAGTCTCAGCTCAGAAAGAACTTTTAAATTTTCTGATTCATTCATTGCTAATACATTAGTAATGCAGCAGAATAGCTCCTTCTGCTCATAGACATATGCCAAAGCGCTCTCTTCTCACCACAGATACCAGCACGTAACTTGCAGTCAGCCAGAGGAATTAACATAGCTTTACAGTCAGCATTTTGATTTTCTATCTTGACTGTATCTGAAATACAAAAATCAAATCCCAAAAAGTGATCAGCAACCCCAGCAGGCACAACCTTTTTAGAATTAATAACCATTTTCCCCACTTATGTGGTATTTTTTGACAAAGTTCCAACATGCAGATTTCTGCTAAAAAGGGTGTGAATCTTGGGTTGGTTTGGTTTAGTCCTACCTGAGGAATAATCAACACTTTTCTTCCTAGGAGAAAAAGCTAGGGGGAAGGACAGAGCACTGCTAACAGAAAGGCACAGAAAAGGCTTCACCCAAGCAGAATGACAACAGTCCACTGAAAGTGACAGGAAAAAGTGGGGATGGGAGCTGCAGAGCTATCAAGCTGCCTAGAGCAGATGAGTTGAGAAGTATGATCCTTTTGTTAAAAATGTCCAGGAAAAGAAAAAGAAGGCCTAAGAGACTTAAATGAAAGTCAGCTGAGATGAGGAGAGACAAGTTGGAGTAATTAGGGCTACAGTCAACTGGAAACAGAAGACTCTACGGGGAGAGGAGTTCCATGACAGCTATAAAAATCAAAAGTTGCAGACCTAGAGGCAGAAATCCCTGATGACTTACACAGGCTCTGTGCATCAGTGACAGTTGAGTCATGAGTTCAGTCATCACTATTTGTCCTTCAGCCTAAGCAAGATCCTAAAACACTGATTCTACTTTTCCTCTTCCTCTCTCTCATCTACTTTAAAAACATCTCTGGACCTTTACACAATGTTCTTGCCTCTTATTCTAGAGAACACAGGCTTGGATTACTAGATCAATAATTAGTGAATCTCGAACACCTACAAGACATTTACAAAACAACAACTACTATAAGAATTTTAAAATTTATTTAGAAGGAAGCTTAAAATTTTATGTTCCTGCTTTGTACATAGAATGTTTTGATTTTATTTGGCTGAGGAAAGGGTGTTATTAAACAGCTTTATCTTCCAGGCTTCTTAGGGCTGTTTGTTAAAAACAAAATTCACATTCAAACATGCTACAGGATAAAATAGTTTACTGTCCAAATATAGCTTAACAAGACTATTATAAAAAAATAATGTTACAAACTATCAACAACAGAAACTTCTACTCTACTGGTAAAATGTTTCAGGTGGCTGGAGGCAAGTTCATGGCCGCGACAGAAGGCAAGTGCTTTCCTTGCCTGCCTCATCTCCACAGGTGCCTCTGAAAAATACATATGAGGCCCTGCTGGAAGACAGCCAGTCTAATGGGGATGTGGATGACAGGCAACCTGTACCAGAGGTCTTGCTGCAGTCTGTTAGGCTTTCTGGACATATCACCACCTCTTCCACAAAGAAGAGAAGAGTTGTGGTTGTTGGAGACTCGCTCCTAAAGGGAGCAGAGGGCCCAATATGCAGGGTTGACCCTCATCACAGGCAGGTCTGCAGCCTTCCTGAAGTCCGAATTAGGGGTATTACTAGGGAACTTCCCAATATGGTGCAGTCATCGGACTTTTATCCATTACTGATCTTCCACACAGGTGGGGAGGAAGCTGCATCCTGTAGTCTGAGGGGAATGAAGAGAGATTTCAAGGCCTTGGGATGGTTGGTAAAAGGGTCTGGAGCCCAAGCTATTTTCTCTTCCCTACTTCCAGTATGTGACCATGATATGGAATGGAGTAGAAGGATTGAGTTCATAAATATCTGGCTCCAAGACTGGTGCTACAGGCAGGGCTTTGGGTTCTTTGGTAATGGCTGGTTTTACAAGGTATTTGCTCTTTGATCTTTAAGGTCCATTCCAACTCTGGCAATTCTATGATTCTATGTCAAACAGAAAGTCAGAAACCAAACACGAGCATTCTCATTTGCTACCTGAACTGTGCCATACTCAAGAGATTCCTCTCACACAGGAATAACCACCTCCAGGCTTTTCAAGTGGCCTTCAATGCCCAGCACAGCTCCTACAATACCTCTACCTCAGCAACTAGCTATTAATCATACTAATTGTTCTTTTTAAACCATAAAAATATGGAAGCAGATTCTGCAATTTAAGGCAAAATCTGCTATCATAACATTCAATTACAACACAGGCTATACCTACAAACATAAACAGTACTGGTATATGATGTGGCGATGTGTACAGTGATTTCCTCCACACTCAACAGCAGCTCATGCTATTCTTGCAATAGCCAAACACTGACTAAAATACAAGCTTCTGTTCAGATTTCAATTGCTTCTTGTAGTATTTCAAGGAGATAACAAATGGCTGCTAAACTCTCTCCAAAATTGATTACACTGGCACAAGATGAAACATACAGTTTGTAAAGCATTTACTCAGAGTATAACAGTAATGATGATATATTAAAACGATCATGAGTGAAGGTAACAGAACACTAATCTGAAGAAAGGAACAAACCCCATAATCTTTCATATCTGTGATCTGTTTCCCCTAGACTGAATTTGCAAACTATTCACTGGCATGTCAATATTCAACTCCATCTGTTAAAAACACACTAAGCCCACTCACAAGGTGCTGTACCAGTTTCAACAGGGCATAGGCACCAAACAGATGTGTTTTTAAAAGTGACACCTTCTGCCAAAAAGATTATTCCGACATGGTGCCAAATCGGGCCTACTTGTTTCAGTATGTGATCTACATTGTGCTCCAGAAACCATCATGTCTTGTTATCCCACTTGTAGCAAGCTCATTTGAAAAAAAAAAAAAAATCACAAATGTCTTTTCAAATGTATTCCTAAAATACAAGAGTTAAAAGTCAGTATCTGGTACTGCCTGAGCAACAGAAATCCATCCTCACTTAATCTGATGTTGCCGTATCACAGTTATTCTCATCTTTACCGAAGTTACTGTCTCCCTTCCTGACAGAAAAGTTATGAATACTAATAAAAAGAATTACTAATAAAATAATCTTATGATAAAGAATCTGACAATGCTGCTACCACGCCCATTCATTCCACAGCTTCTAAACCCTCCAACCTGCTGCACTGTTGTTCTGACATACGTAAGATTTTCAAATGGATAGCAAACTTCCTATTTAGCAATTAGCCAGGGAGACAAAATGTAATGACATTGGTTTACAAATACTCAAAGGAAAAGCTGTTTGCTGCGTTCTTAAATATCCTCTAGTGTACCAAACAATTCTGTAAGTAGTAACAGAATAAAATTACTTGAGTCTGGTCTGAAAAGCTCACAAACTGCCTTACACCTTTGGTAAGCCAAACTCACTCAGTCTTTCTCTACCTCAAGATCTCCAAGACAGGTGGTCAGCAAGAGAAGTTTCCTCAAATTGGACGCTTAAAAAAACCACGTCTAAGAAAAACAGTAGCAATGCACTGCCACAACTCTAAAGCAAGAATGCTCTTTTACCAAACACTACCTATTACAGATGCCTTATAAGCTAACAGTATCATACATATCATTTCTCTCTGTATGCTATTACAGCTCATCATTTTTAAGCCATAAAATTCATCTCCACATGTTACGCGGGGGGGGGGAGGGGGGGGGGAGATAATAAAAAAATTACTAACTTATCAAACCATGACATTAGTTGGAATATAGTCCTAGCCTGGGATTTTCAAAGCAGATAAAGAAAATAACATTCAACACTGAAAGAAAATCATGTAATTAATACTCCTAAACTATTCTGAAAATCCTAACCTTCATTTTTCTACATCCTGAAAATGATAAACCATACATGTATTAATTTATAATACTGCCTACCCTTCAGCAGAAGGCTGTAACTTATTCTCTATTTCACACCAAATACCTTTGACACCAAATCAGAAGACTTTTGACCAGAAAATTATTAAATATTCAAAGTCATTTTCTGCTATAGGTTGAGTTAAACATTATTTAAGTTGCACAGCACCAGCTTACAATTTATAAAGCTATGTAGAAGTGTTACATAAACATAAGGGAAAGTAATTTTCCCCATGCATTTGTACAGTAATTTCATAGAGGAACTATGTGAGAGAAAATGGAACCAGAAAACATGTGCAAGTATTCAGAATCAGCAGATTTACAAACATGAAATATCCCACATACTTGTTACAAAAGTCATTTCAATGACAGCTGTTCTACCTCCTACTGAGGCCAGCCCTAATGAACTACAGACAGTCAAGTTATTAGAAGGTAGCAAGAGGACATGCAGGGACTGAACTGGGCAAAACTACAAAGGGACATGTAGAACTTGCTCTAGCAATACAAATTGAAAATACTAGTCCATTACTTAATAGGAAACCTTATTTCACAAAAAAACCTCTCTAATCTTTCCTGTAAAAACATCTATTTCTGGTGTTAGGTGTTTTTTCAGGGTTTTTTTCTGGGTTTTGTTTTGTTTTTTTTAAGTAAATGTTATGACCAGATATTTAACATGACTAACAAACCTAGGGGAGGAATGCAAATCATGACAGAAAAATTACTGAGATGAATTTGAGTCCTTCAACTAAGCATGACCCAGAGAAAGGAACAAAACCTCACAGAGGGGCACAAACAACATCTGTGTCTCCAGCTACTACCTAAGAGATTGTTATCACTCAAAAAACCCAATGTAACATTAGCATAAGGAGTACACACAGTTTACTAAAACATCATATTCATAAGAAGAGGACCTAGACTAACAAGTAGTCTAGGCCAATAGGAACAGAGCTGTAGAGTGAACAGATGCTGCTGAGAAGCTGATATCCACATTACTATTTATTAAGGAAACATCATCGTTCTCATAGAATGCAGTTTACCACTCCTTTAATACATTTAAGCAGCTTTGCTTGTGCACTTACAGTGCCAACAGGACTAGGAAGCAAGGTAGGTCTCTTTGTACTCTCCAAGTACGATCATTATTCAGTTTGGGATTTATAGTTATTACCATGCCCTTCCTTAATCTTTTATCAATGCCTACAGTTAAAAGATTTCTGAGCTTCCAAAATTCTTTACCAAACAATTTGGTGGTAAAATCCAACCTAGGTCTACAGGTTAAACCACAATTATCAATTAATCTCTAAATATAGAACGACAATTATAGGACCAGCTGGCATTTTAAAATTACGAAAGCCAACACTGATCTTTGGCATCAGCACTTGCTGGTGTTGCTAAGCTACTGCTGCTGCCCAGACAGTTATACACCATCAGGTATTTAATTCATGCAGGCCAGTGGTCTAAAGAGACAAAAGCACAGCCATTTTTATACCAGTAATGTTCAAATCTTACCATCTGAGTCTATGAAATGTAATATAGCTTGTGTCCATGAGCAAACAATATACAGAGAAAAACAATTAGATTTTGGTGCTATCTTATAGTCCATATTTTTTTACTTGCCCTGTTCATTTACTATGGTTTGGTTTTGCTCTAATGTAACTATAATGTAGGTAAGTTTTTTAAACTTCAGCTACCTCAATTTTTTTCCAGTTTTGATGTATGAATCTTGATTTTTTGCCTAGACAAAAATGAGCAGATTCTGCTTCTGTGGGCCAATGGAGGCTCAAAAATGGAAGAAAAACTATCAACAAGTATGATAATTTTGGGGACAGTTAAATTAGAACCTGTAAGAATAATGTTATTTAATATGTGATCACTGTTATAAACATTTATTTGGACATTGTGCCAGCTTCCATGAGATTAAACTAGCAGCCGTTTCCTAATTCTTTCATCACTGATCACACTTCTTATTTGCAGCTTCCAAATTCAAACCTGCATTTACTCTTTACGAAGTAACCTAGTTAGTCCAGGTACCACCATTTTACTGTTTAACAAAGGAAGAGTATCTAAACTTGGAGAAGACTGCCAAATACCTTACTAATAACAAACACCTGAATAGTGCTTTTTGTCTGTCTTGATATTATATTTATTTAGGACATTATTTTTATGCCCTTAGCAAAGCTGTGTCATTTGGAAATCAGCCTTTCATCTCTGTTAGTGCAGAAGGAGATAATTCTGTCGGCAGAGGACAATTCTGACCTCTAAAGAATGCCATGCTTCTTTCATCACACACTGCAAGCACAACCTTTTTGACTGCCATGGTTTTTGTCTTCCTTATATATTTAAACTAGGATCATTATTAAGATCAATGACAAGTTTGGCTTTCTCGGTTTGGCTTTCCCCCTCCCCCCCCGCATTGAAGGCACAATCAATTTAAAATATACATGAAAAATATTTAACCCTTTTGTACTACAATGAAGTCAAGAATTATCATGTAGGATTCTGTTGACGTTTCAGATCAAAAATTTCAAAGAATGAGCTAACTAATTAAAAAGAAGAGCAATGTTCTGGACAACATGATGGAAAGACTGTAGGTATTTCATTTATTGATAGAAAGGACACTTGGTAGCTGCCTTCAAACATACAGAAGGCTAATATAAGCTAGGACCCTGGCAAACTGACAAAAGCATCAATGCAATGAGCCTTCTTAACACAGGAACTGGAGATCATTACTTTCAAAGACAGAAAGGTTACTGTCAAAACAGTGATATTCTAACCTCATCAAGAAAAAGCATTTTCTGGCCCTCACCAAGTATTTTTCCTTGAAAACTTACCTCAAATTTCTTGGGGGGAAAAGAAATAGCATGAGCAGTCCATTCTTGAAAGATGAACTGTCAGCTTACCATGGCCTAATTTGTTCCAATATCATGTTCTAGAAATACCCACTATATATATAAAAAAAAGGATTTCAAAAAACCCCAACAAAAACAACAACCAAAACCAATAAAGAACTGTGCAAAAATTATTTTAGAGGGTTACTTCTATATGTTTTGCAATTCCACAGAATTATGAAACATGAAGCTATACATCTACTAATGCTACTATTATAATCCTAGATTTCAATCATAATACTCCTTGAATTATCTGTTAATATATTTCCCTAAAGCCTTGCTATAGACCACTGAGTCAGTGAAACAACTAAATTCACTGTGTGTGCAAGATATTAACAGCTATTTTTAGAAGATATGGGCAGGTTATGTTAGAATAAGTTTTAATATCTCAGGCAAAGGGCAAGAACTCATTACTATTATGGTTATTACAGTTCCCTCAGCACATTTGTACAATCTTGTTATCCAACCATACAGCATATTTATACCTTACTAAAATAAAAGATCACCACTTGTCAGATGTTAAAATACAGAAGGAACAGATAGCACATTTCTTAAGAAAGTACTTTTGGGACTGAGGAGGTGTGAAGCCTGTCTGAGAATACACTATTTGCTTATTCTCATCTTCCCACTCCTCAGGCATTTTAAACAGCACTTGGGGGAGCAAACATTTCTCCCAGTTAAGTCACAAAGGCATTCTTTAACATACACCAAGTACACTGATTTTTATATAAAAATCCATATTTTCTCCTTACTCTGAAATTATCAAAAAGGTAGTACCTGCTTGTGAGAAAACAAAACTCGTACCTTATCCAACTGTAACTTTACATTCTAAAGTAGCTACATGATTTATCTTTTTTTCATGCTAAAGACCCCTCCTTGTCTAATATACAAGCCTATTTTTCAGCCTATTCCTTTGTAATTTTATTGGAAAACAATGGAATCGTTTTTTGTAAATCTATGCCTGTAAAATGATAAATAACTTCTTCAGGCTGATCTCCTCAAAGTGTATGTTTACTTCATCCAAACTGTCATTATATGCATTTCTACCATCAAACCTCTCATTTGACAAAAAACTACTGATTAAGATAATCACTGTGCATTACTGTTAACATCACAGACTTGACAGAGTTGGAAGGGACCTTAAAGATCAGCTAGTTCCAACCCCCCTGCCTAGGCAGGGATACCTCCCACTAGTTCAGGTTGCCCAGAACCCCATCCAGCCTGGCCTTAACAACTTCCAGGGATGGGGCTTCCACAACCTCTTAGGGCAACCTGTTCCAGTGTCTCACCACCCTAACAATGAAGAACTTCCTCCTAATATCTAATCTAAATCTACCCTTCTCTAGTTTGGATCCATTCCCCCTAGTCCTATCACTATCTGACATCCTAAAAAGTCCCTCACCAGCTTTCTTATAGGCCCCCTTCAGATACTGGAAGGCCACAACAAGGTCTCCTCGGAGCCTTCTCCATTCTGAACAACCCCAACTCTCTCAGCCTGTCCTTATAGGAGAGGTGCTCCAGCCCTCTGATCATTCTCATGGCCCTTCTCTGGACATGTTCCAGCATGTCCTTATCTTTCTTGTAGCAGGGGCTCCAGAACTGGATGCAGTACGAGAGCAGAGTAAAGGGGGAGTTGCTGAACCGGCTGGCCATACTCCTCTTGATGCAGCCCAGGATACAGTTGGCCTTCTGGGCTATAAGTGCACACCGATAGCTCATGTTGAGCTTCATATCCACCAGCACACCCAAATCCCTTTCCTCAGGGCTGCTCTCAAGCCAGTTCCTGCTCAGCCTATATCAGTGCTTGGGTTTGCCCCAACGCAGATGCAGGACCTTGCACTTGGCCTTGTTGAACATCATGGGCCCACCTCTCCAGCCTGTCCAGGTCCCTCTGGATGGCATCCCTCCCCTCCAGTGTGTCAACCATACCACACAGCTTGGTGTCATCGGCAGACTTGCTGAGGGTGCACTCAATGCCACTGTGCGTGTTGCTGACAAAGATGTTAAATAAGACTGGTCCCAGTACTGATCCTTGAGGGACTCCACTTGTCACTGGCCTCCACTTGGACATGAACCCATTGACAGCCACTCTCCGGGTGCGGCAGTCGAGCCAATTCTTTATCCACCAAGTGGTCCATCCATCAAACCCATATTTTACCAGCTTGGGAGACCAGCATGTCATGCAGGACAGTGTCGAAGGCTTTGCTCAGGTCCAGGTAAATGATGTCATTTGCTCTTCCCCTGTCTATTGATGTTGAGACCTTTTCATAGAAGGCCACCAGGTTTGTCAGGCGCGATTTACTCTTGGTGAAGCCATGTTGATTATACCCAATCACCTCTTCATTACTCTACTGCCACAGCAGTGCCTCCAGGAGGATCTGCTCCATGATCTTACCAGGCACGGAGGTGAGACTGACTGGCCTATAGTTTGCTGGATCATCCTTCTTTCCCTTTTTAAAGCTGGGGGTTATGTTTACCCTTTTCCAGTCAGTGAGGACTTCACCAGACTGCCATGACTTTTGGAATATAATAGAGAGTGGCTCAGCAACCCCATTTGCCAATTCCCTCAGTACCCATGGGTGTACCCCATCAGGTAAATATGCAGGGCCTTTGTGGGCATTTAACAAGTATAATTACACTAAGTGTTGAATTTTCTGCTTTCAGAAAACAGAACACTTCACAAAGCATCGTATTATTTTTAAGTATAAGCTTTTTACATCCTACTCACCTTTAACATTTTGCATGGTCTACGCCATTAGTCAGAACTTCACATCCATCTGCTTTGTTTCACCCAGTAGGGCTGCCCATAAGGTAGGACTTAATATAACTCTAAAATATGGAAACTATCTCTGGCTGCTGTTAAATAATAACAAGAAGAACAGATGCATAGATGAACATCTACAGGTAAGACTCACTTTTGCCGCCACTAGTGTCTCATGAGATGTTGTTTACATTTTTGCCTGCTGCTATCAGACAACACCTTGCTTAAAGATTTAACTTACTGGCCAAATGACTGAAACAGGTCACACTTTTAGTGTTGTAGTCCATATTAGTTTAGCATAAATCTTTTTGGAAAAATGTACTCTTAACATTGTTTCTATCTTTTTAAATTCTACTGAAGAATTTCAATCAATAACAGCCTGTTACCTGTTAGAAATGCTTATAATCACAGAATCAGCACGGCTGGAAAAGACCTTCAAGATCACCAAGTCCAACCGACAGCCCCACACTTCTGTAACATCTAAACCATCCTCCTAAGTGCCACATCTACCCACTTCTTGAAAACCTCCAGGGACTGTGACTCCACCGCTTCCCTGGGCAGCCTATTCCAATACCTCACCACTCTTTCAGTGGAAAGTTTTTTCTTAATATCTAATCTAAACCTGCCCTGGCACAGCTTGAACCCATTCCCTCTAGTCCTATTGCTAGTCACAGGGGAGAAGAGGCCAACACCCACCTCTATACAACCTCTTTCAGGTAGCTGAAGAGAGCTGACCCTTGATCCTGAAGCACTTATACCACAGACAAAGGAGGTAAAAAAATGCTGGTTTAACACCTTTGATGTTATATGGTTAATGAGCAAGATGCCAGAGTATTTCTAGACCTTTCTTAATTAGCGAAATAGTGCTTAAAATATTGCTCTAATTTCTAAATGAGCAAGTTTTCAAGAACCTGGGCTACAGTCTGTTAGTGCATTTTACCTGAGTATTCGATTTGGCATAAGATTTTTTTCCTGATTAAGTCAGTCACAGTTTATACAAGGATATACATTACTTGGGAACTCTTACACAGTTCCTAAATATAGCTAACAATAAACAAACAAACAAAACCAACTAATTAATTCTTATCTTCCAGAAGCTCTGGAAGTCTACATTTAAGCACATGTAGACTTATTTTTATATGGGAAAAATTCATTCTTCACAGACTGGTATTGTTTCATTGATGTTATATAAACCATTACAGACATGAAGGGAAGAAATTTTCAGAGTACCAAAAAATAACCACCCTTCAAAAATTAAAAATTTGTTCCAGAAACACTAGACTGAAAAGCAACTACGACTCTTAGACAGATTCCTCTTTTGCCCATTTGTTCTTCTTTCCTCTAGTTTTCAAAACAGGTTAATTAATCAGCTAACACAAGATAATTACTTCTGTAATTACGAACAAAAACAGCGGATACAGACAAAACCTCAAGTTAACCCCAAACAATTCATACTATAAGGCAAGCTTTTAAAATGTCAGAACACAAAAAGGAACTGTCAAGTGGAAGGACATCTGTGGTTTGTCTAGTGATGAATTATAGTTCCACAAGCAAAAAGAGTACTGCTTCAGCGGAAGGTTCAGTGTCAGAAATAGAAAATGCTTTTGCTTCCTTCTACCTTCCTTCCAATTACTTTAGATTCACAAACCAATGAAGGATATGATTGAACACTTCAATCCTTACCTAGAGCTGACAGGTATTGCTGCTGGGGATGACTCTTCCCAATAGCTGGTTTCAGATATTTGATTCAGAGTAACTTAGGTTAAGGAAGCACATGGTGTACGTTGAGGAAGATGAGCACATGGTCTTTGTTGGACAGCAAAATGCTATTCTGGTGTTTGTTATTATCTGTGTAACACTATTGTTTGTACTGCCATTATTGCTTTACAATAAAGGTTCCTTTCCTCTCAAAGGGCAAATATTATGAACCAACAGAAATTAGTCTGTCAAATCAGTGAGAGTTTTTTAAAAGCTCAGAGGAAAAGCTGCATTGACTATTTATACTAAGCTAGCTAAGAATATACTTACTGAATAAACATGAACTTCAGAAGCAGATACTAATGCTTTAGTATTGTTGCTAGTCACTGCACAGTGTAATGGTATTTCACAGGATTTCCAAGTACACTTTCATGGTGAAGTTTTTTTTCAAATTTATGATCGATTTCATGAGTTAGGAAGGGAAAGGTTTAAGGGGACAAAAGGAAGCAACTCAATTCATAAACTAGACATAGAAGTTTAAAATTGTAATGCTGTTCCAGCTATTCATGTTTAAATTAAGACACTGTAAAGATCCAGAAGTTTTCAGTTTGCTCCTCCCAGAAAAAAACCCCGTACTCTTCAAAGTGCTTACATGTTCTAATTTTTATCTGAATACTGTAACAATAACAAGTCTAAACTTGTTAGAATATTGTAAAATTATTCCTTTTGGTTTTGAATCACAATCTGTTTGAAAACAATGTCTCACTGGAAGTACTGCAGCAGTAATTCAGACATTTCACCTTTTCCTGTAACTTAATTCAAAAGTACTCAAAATATGCAAGATACTCAGAAGCAACACATACAGAGCCTTGCATCTGGTCCTCAGGACTGGCTATTTCACTCTGCAGACCTGCATTAGACTACTACTGTAGATGTAATCAGTACTGAGTAAAATTCTGCCTAGTAGAAGAGATTACTAGTAATCTGTAGGGAGTTCACATCCTCTGCAAAATACAGGAGTTTTCAGATTTGCTTTACAGGTTCTACTTGAATTAGCAAAGAGTAAATGTCACAGGAGCAAACGTTTGCAAAAGAACTGATGGTTAAAGAAGAGAGCATGCACACTATATGCATATTGTATGACTGACTACTTCAGACAAGCTCTAATCTGGTCCCAAGATTTAACACCTACAAGCAGTGAGATTGCATTTTCCACTCTCTTAAAGTATATTTTTTGTTTTCACTATATCCCTCATGAATCAGGTTTGTGTGCTCTGAGAATGCTCCACAATACGAACGAACAGGGAGTGGGAGCACGTACATGATCAGAACTAAAACACTGATTATGGGTACATCCACAGACTATCAAAACTAAATGATACTGCAGAGAAGACTAAAGTTTCAAAGAGCAAGAACAAGTACTTTTAAAGGAATTATGAACATGTTGTTCTTACAAATCAAGATTATATCTTCTGGTTATGGGATAGAGACTGTGATTCTCTGACTTTGCCAAAGTGGAAGGGCCTAGCTTTGGGGCAGTTTGATCTTAAAATATTGCCTGCACACAAGTTATGATGCTCCAAATGAACACTGCTCATTTTAAGCTCCCTAGCCCTGTCACATTTGCATAGTATTCCTTTAGAACAGCGTGGTTACTCCCATAAAGACCACACCATATTCTGCTTCTAGGAGAGTATCTTTCTTAAATACACCACTGAAATAGTTATACTCCTGTAAATGACATATTTTTCTGGCAATTCACACCTTACATAGTCCTGTTTTCCCCTTTGATTCCAGAAGGCATAGGAAGGAGCAGAAAAATGAATTGTGAAAGAATAGCCAATTAAGCACAATAATTCACAACTCAGTCCTTCAAAAAGTTGCAACATACAACTAAAATGGAAGTGTAATAAGTTCAGCAGCTGCTAGCGACTGGATAATTGACCTTGGACATTCCCACTTCAACTCATCTACTTATCTCTTCCCAAAATTTCTCAGAAGACTGTAACTGTTCCACACACCTCACCGTTCCAAGTTCCAAGGCAGTTATTTACTGTCTTTACAGCAAATGCTCAAACATTTCCAGCACAAAAGAACAACTGGAGATGACAAGAATAATTCAGGAAAAACACTTAATTCCTAAAAAGACTGAGAAATACATGAATCTTTCTGCTACAAATTAAAAAAAATAAAAGTATATTTTATGCTGACAACAGAGTCTTACTCAAAATTACCCCATCAGGCAAGGAGAGGGGTAGAGCCAGGATCACTGCAGGCATTTTAAATGTCTCTACTGAGCGCAGGTGACCTGGAGTGCAGCAAACAGGGGCATAGTGGCATGGCAGCGAGGGCATGGCACAGCAGTTTGCACAGGCAAGGCGAGCAGAAAGGGCTCGTTTCTGACCACCCCAGAACAGCCAAGCAACAGCAAACAGATTCAGTAGCAGGTGAAGAAGAGATCCTCTCAAGCCAGTCTTACTGGGGGACTAGTATTAACTTCTTCAGCTATGGTACTGACACACCTTAGAGCTCATTGCCCTGTAGCTGTGGCAACCACTGAACCAGCTGTGTCTGAGGCCTTCAGCCAGACAGACCTGCTGATGGTTGATGTAGCTCTCCAGGTCACAGGTTACCAGGAGTGCCTCTCTGTAAGGCTGGGGCCGACAAACTGTTCTCTTGCAGAAGGTGTGCCGCGGTTGACAAGCTGTGTCAACAGGTGAGGGAGCTACAGGAAGAAGTGAATAGGTTACATAGTATTTGAGCACAGGAACAAGAGATTGACCAGTTATTTTTAGAGATGCTAATGTCTCGAGCCTCTCAGGAGTCACACCTCCATTACAGTGGAGAAGCAGGCAGACTCAGAACTCCACAAGGCAATCAAAGACGAAGGCTGGCAGCAGGTCACCACACGTTCCAGGAGGAAGGTATCTCCTCCTTCTGCTAACAGAAGTTCTTGACAACTAAGACAGGCACCTTACACAGCAGGTATAAAGTCTTGGAACTAGAAGACCAGAAAACTGATGATGTAGGTAAAGGTCCTTCTGGGGTAGAGGGGCCTCCTAAAGCAACACCACCTGTACCTTTCATCAAAACCTCCTCTGTTGAAAGGGAAAAAAAGGGTAATAAGAGACTCCCTTCTAAGGGAAACAGAAGGCCCAACAGGCAGACCAGATCCAACACAAGGGAGGTCTGCTGTCTCCCAGGGGCTCAGATAAGGGACATTACAGGAAAACTCCACAGTCTGGTAAAGCCGTCTGATTGCTAACCACTATTGGACACTCAAGCCAGCACTGATGAAATAACAAAAGAATTACAAGAGCAATGAAAAGAGACTTCAGGTCCCTGGGATGACTGGTCAAGAGAACAGAGGCACAGGTAGTGATTTCCTCAATCCTTCTAGTAACAAGGGGTAATATTGATAGGAACAGGAAGATCAATCAGGTTAATGTGTGGTTTCAAGGCTGCCATAAACTGAATAATTTGGGGTTTTTTTTGACAACTGGATAACCATAAATGACATCACCCCTTAGAGAGGTTCTTCTCCCCCTCTACTCTACCCTGGTGAGGCCACATCTGGAATACTGTGTCCAGTTTTGGGACCCTCCATTTAAAAGAATATGGAACTACTTGAAAAAGTCCAGCACAGAGCCACAAAGATGGTTAAGGAGGTGGAACTTCTTCCTGATGAGGAAAGGCTGAGGGAGCCGGGTCCCTTTAGCTTTGAGAAGAGGAGACTAACGGGTGACCTCATTTATACTTTTAAACATGTGAAGGGTGGGTGTCAAGAGGATGGGGTCAGGTTCTTCTCAGTGAAGCCCAGTGATGAGACAAGGGGCAATGGCTGTAAGCTGAAGCAATGTGCCCTTGTGGCCAAGAAGGCCAACGACATCTTGGGATGCATCAAGACTAGTGTGGCCAGCAGGTCAATGGAGGTTAGCCTCCCCCTCTACTCCACCCTAGTAAGGCCGCATCTGGAGTACTGTGTCCAGTTCTGGTCTCCCCTGTTCAAGAAGGAAAGGAACTTCTGGAGAGGGTGCAGAAAAGGGCTATGAAAATGATTAGGGGACTAGAACATCTCTTTTATGAGGAAAGGCTGAGAGAGCTGGGGCTGTTTAGCCTAGAGGAGAGAAGACTGGGGGGGGGAGGTGTTTATCAATGTTTATAAATACTTTATGGGTGTGTGCCAGGAGGATGGGGCCAGGCTTTTCTCGATGGTGCTCAGTGACAGGAAAAGAGGTAAAGGGCACAAACTGGAATATAGGAAGTTCCATCTAAATGTCAAGGAGGAGCTTCTTTACTTTGAGAGTGGTGGAGCACTGGAACTGACTTCGTAGGGAGCTGGTGGAGTCTCCATCTCTGGAGACATTCAAAACCTGCCTGGACACCATCCCGTGCAACCTGCTGTAGGTGAACCTGCTCTGACAGAGGGGTTGGACTAGACGATCTCCAGAGGTCCCTTCTATCCCGTAACATTCTGTGATTCTGTTAAAATGTAGTATTTTTATTCTGCAGTCTGGCTGCCTATAGAAAAATAAAGACTTCAGAACACAGGTAATTTCTAGTAATACAGGATTAAAAAATGATGCAATTTCTTCCCTACAGAGTGGACACCTCCTTTCCTACCTCCCTGTATCATAATGGAGCATCTTTGCTTTCTTAATTATTCCTTCCTGTAGGAAGTTTTTTTAAGCCAATTTGCAGGTTCAAATGCTTCTCAACCTCATAAGGCTTAGGTAACAGAACATACCCAGAAGCAATAAAAGCTGATTTGTCACATAAATAATGCTGGTTTCCAGGAGTCTGCTATTTTCCAGTGCACTGAAGACAAGAAATCTCAAAGTTACACTTTGCTCAAAATACAAATAGACATTTGACTATGTATAGTTCAAAAAATAAAAAAGGAACACTGTCTTGTAATTGTTCCTCTTTCCAGCTAATTTGCCATCATTCCATCTGGATATGGAAACTACATTTTCACACAAGAATCCACTGTTCAAAAGGTACCCAAGGCTTCCTACTCCTTATGATACATAAGACCTCTTCTTGTATCCCTACACCATAGGTTTTAATGGGCATCTAATAACAGGTTAGAACAGCCTTGTTCTGGTTTTGTGGGGTTTGGGGTTTTTTTTTCCTGTCACACAATATAAGCATGATGTACAAATTAAGAAAGCTACAAAAATTAATAGATGAGACATACTGCAGTCTTTGTGACTGCCACAAAAGCCAGAGGCAAGCCCATGCAGGTGACAGTGATAGTCTTTATTAATACTGTGTACTAGCAACAAACATACCTAGCAGGCTTCCTGAGACAAAGTTCTGGACAGGCAACTTCCTTCCCCACCATGCTCACATTTCAAAGCCCTGACAAACGTGCAAAAGAAAGGAAAAGCATGCCTAAGGTGTTAGTAAATCCAACACGTAGTAGAGTCAGAAAAAACAGCGATAATAGGCAAACTAAAGGACATGGCAGCAGCAAGTAATGAAGAAGACTCAAAGCATCAGAGTTAGCATAACAAGGAGTTAACAGTGATCAATCAAACATTACAGTACTACTTTCTCCAGTTTAACAACCAACCTAGAAGCTCTTATTTTGTGACTAACACACTGGCTAAACTCCACCATGAATCATCAGCCATTGCCAGTAGTTATTCGTTTATTGGAAAGGACACTGCGAATAGGCAAAGCCCAGGTAAACAAACTGTTTGTAGGATTTCTGCGGTGATCTTTTTCTTGGTCTTCAAAATTTCATCAATTTGAAGCAAGGAGCATAGAGAGAACTGTCCTAGTGTGCAAGATGCACTGTCTTTTAGGAAAGACATAAGATTTTCAACAGCTACATAAGGAAATCAGTTCCATTTGCTCCCTGGATCCAACTTTATTTGATAATCTGCATCAGAAATCTTCTAAGTCTCTTGAAACAGATAACATTTTTAATGCAGAAATATCTAGTCTATTCTCTAAACAGCAGTATCAGCTACTTCCAAAAGAAGACTGAAAGAATTTGAATATTTACAGATACAGAACATTGTATGAACTAGTAGCAAACTTCACAGAATAACAAATAGTCCACAATAAACTAATCATCACGGTCACAGAGTCCACAGGTTTGAAGTCTACCATTAGAACGATTATCTACAGAGAGGGTATCTTGCTGAGATAATCTTAACCACAACACTAATGACCTCTCTGTGGCTACCACAGATGCTAAGGAATGTTTAGGATGATTTATACAAATTCTATAAAAACTGATTTTCATTTAAGGAAATTGTAGATCAAGCAGCCAGATTTTGTGTGATAACTAGGGGTACTCAAAATGAGCAACTCATACTATATACTCTCACAGACAAACACGTGGGACACTCAGAGTCACAATGGACATTTGGATAAAACTAATTTATATCCACGCTACAGTTTCATTTATACCTACAGCAAGTGGACAATAAAGCTACCATTTAAGTCCTAGGAAGAAGATGATCAGCTCCAAGACAAATAAATGACATGTGTCAGCAGATTTTGCAAGTTCATTATACACAATATACATCAGTCAATACTAGCAGTAAGTTTACTTTCACTAAAGCAGCTTAGCTCTACTTTCACACTAACAGACTCTCTGGTGGCAGCAGGCTTTTCATGCTAATCAAAGCTCACTCCTCCAAGATACAAATACTATCACTCTAGTACCTCCTTTATTTCATCTGACTATCCACAAGCAATAAGGAAAAATGCCAAAGGGAAAGAAAAGGGTAAAGGAGAAAGGAAAAAAACCCTGTATTTGGAACAGAGAAGATAAACACAATTGCTAACAAATAATCTTTCTTGCAATCTCCCCTTTGCTTCCATAATGATTCTGCATATCAACATGCTAAAACAACCTGCTGCATGTGAGAAACAGACAGGGTCACAGACTAGTAGATGCTTTTGAAGTTAACTCCTCTAGGCATTCTCTGAGGGATTTAAACCTATTTTGTAAAATGTCACTGAGGAATACAGAAAAGGCTCTACACTCAGCTTTCTCAGTTAATAATCTAGATAAATATATCATGTTGGGGATGTCCCATGTTGGACTAGATGACCTCTAGAGGTCCCTTCCAACCCAGATGATTCTATGTATTTCACATTCTCCATGAGAGAAGCTGGGTCCGAGTTCACCTTGACAATCTCCCTATAAACCTGCTTCTGTTTTCAAAGAATACAAAAAAAAAGCATATGTCACAAACCCTGAAGACATGCTACAGGAAAGCTGCTTTTAAATCAGATGACTTTACCTGTTTTGAACATGCAATATGGATGAAAAGAGTCAAAACTGAGAAGCAGCTTAATAAAAAGGAGAGGTGGCACAGTATCTTCCAGCAATACACTTCTACGCAAGAATACAACCATTGTCAAATAACTATTTATAGAAGAAGAGACAGCACTCTGCTGAATGTTCACTCTGCTGAATGTTCTAACATTCTTAGTGCCATGGTATGATTTTAGAAACCTGTGTAATCTTACGATTTAACTTATAATGTCATGAATGCGTTACTCCAAGAGATAACTCAAGTCTCTGAGGCCAGTAGCTTTCACAAAATACTGGGTTCATGTTGGTGGTCACCATAACGCCAACTTCTATATAATATCAAGAAATGACTGCAGAGAGCTAGACCTGCTTTTGCAGGCATGCTAACACAGCTCTAGCAGGTCTGTGGTTTGCTAATGTCCTAACACTGATACAGTAACCATAAAATTGAAGGGCAAAGAGTGCAGATGATTTCTCATACTCAAGCAACTATGGACCTACAGGAAGGATAAAGAACATTGTTACTGTTTATATTTTTGGGAAAGGTTTTGGTGATCTACCAGAACAGCCTAATTTTGAGACCTATTCTCCCATGACCAAAATTAGGCTAGTATTCAGGTCTTCATGTTACCAAAAGGATTAAAGACACTTCTCTTTATGTACCTTATATGAGAAAGCATATACTTTTATTCAACTGAGAGAATGTGAAGATGAAATTGTCATTCTCCTGAATGAAAGACTGCAATGAGAACTAACTACCTAGCTTTTCAGCCCACAGTTTGTAAGGGCCTTGCCAATGATTGCTACCTATGCAGACACTGCTACTTGACCATCAAGCAACACAGTTACTTACTTCCAGGGGTGGGGGGGAAGAGGAAGAGATTGAAGGGAGTGAATATTTACTTGATGCCAAAAAATCAGGCATAAAGAGAAAACGGAATCTTTTATTATTTTTCTATCTTGTAACTTAACTCACCTTTTCTTATTTCTTTAATTGTATTTTCCAGAAGCAAGCTAAAAATGTTCACTCTTCTACAGAAATATTTTTCAGCCATGAGTGACAACATGCCTAGGTTTTTTTTGAACTCGCTAAATACCTCTGAAGACTTTTAGAAGAGGCTGTGTAAGCAACTAACTTGGCCTCAGAACATTCTTTAGGGCTCAACATACTCAAAAACTGCCCTCTTTTTACTTTCTTAAGAATTAGAGATTAAGAGACTAGGAAGAAAGTATGGTTATTCTCATGCTCTCATAGAACGTTTATAGGGTAGAATTATTTTTGCAAAAAGTAAACTCTTATATACCTGTTTCATTCTGGTAAGACAGGACAATTAAGGCCTCTTGCAACACTTGCCTTGTGCCTGCTACCAATTCACACCACAGGCTGGAATCTTGGCTTTCTCCTCTGTAATGAACAAGTAACTTTCATGAAATCTAATCTCAAAATATTAGCTTACAAAGGTTCAAACTTAAAAAAAAAAAACACAAAAAATTATTACTACAGTATCAAGGTTACTATTGTAAACTGTTACCCCTTTTCAAGACTACAAAAAATCCCGGTCAAATCAAGAAAAAGTATATGAATAATTAATCCAGAACCACTCTTCTGATCTGAAGGACTCAAAAAAACTGAGTAACATGTGCATAAGAGCATATAAACCAGTTATTTTTATAATTACACCATTTCTGCCACATGCTCAGAACTGAAAAATCCAATTCATTTACCTAACAGTCCTGGTTCTAAAAAGCACTTTTAAAGCTGAAAACTCTCTGGTCCATTAAAAGAACTAAAAAGACACACTTGAAAACAATAAATGCATGAAATTAAATAGAGCAAATCTTCACTAACAAGGCAGAATTTGTTACCAGTGCCCTCGGAAACATCTAATGACTGTCCAGTCCCATTTCACTGCTTAAGAGAAAAACTTCCATGGAACAGTATTATACTAATGCATCCATGTCTGCACTCTATCCATACACACATGCAAACACTGATGATCAGCATCAAGTGAGGCCAACAGAGTAAGACAAGTATCAACTCTTTCATTTTGGTTGTTCTTTGGGGGGTGGGAGGGCTTGTTTGGCTTTTGGTAGAGGGTGTTTTGGGTTTTTTTTCTTTTTGTTTGGTTGGTTTTGCTTTTTAACTTATGCTAATAGGACACAATGGAAAGTCAACAAAAAAACACAAAGAAAACAGGACATCTTAGACTTATGCATTTGTGTTCAGAACAAATAAGCTCTTCCCTCATATACCCTGTCCCGCAGGACCAAAGCGTCTCCCAAGGGTCTCATCCAGTCTCTCTGGCAGCAGGACATTTCAATGCTCCAAAGGCACAGTCTTTCCAAACCCTCCTAGCGCTCTTGCACTCTTTTCAGCAGAGATGTCTTCCATGCTGTGCATGTACCTTAAGTAAACCTACTCCTGCTGTGCTCATCTCATTACCTTCAGCACAACGTGGCTCGTGGCTGAATTTGCACAAAACAAGCACAAACCCACACAGAGTCCATCAAAAACGACTGTAGCTCAAGGTGAACTCTAACAGCGTCGAGGTCAGAGCCACCACAAGATGCCAGGGTGAGCACTAACACCCCGCGAAACTGATACCAACCGCTGAGGCAACACCAGAGGTTTTTATCTTAACTTTAATCCGACGCTGTTGATTAAAATGCCAAACCACCCTGGGTAACCCTTCCAAAGGCGGCAACTAAGTACCGTCACTGCTGGGCTCAAACACCGGCCAAGGCGAAGGAAGCGCTAGAGTCGTAGCGCACAAGGCGCACGCGATCGAGGATCTATCGCCTTCCCGCCTCTGCTGCCTCACGCGCCGGCCCCTCTCCCCAGGACCGCCCGGGGGACGAGGCCCGACAGCTTCGCTTCCACCTCCCACCTGTAGGCGCGGACTCGCAGCCCCGAAGCGCTGCTAGCGGCCCCGCACCGACCGCTGGGCCCGGACAACGGCTGTGGGCTCCCCTCCCCGCTTTCCCCGACTCACCGAGAAGCCAGCCCAGAAAGGGCAGGAGTGGCGGACGCGGGCCGAGGTGGTGAGCGCCAGGGCGGCGAAGCTGACGGCCACGATGAGGCAACCAAGCACCATCTGCGTGACCCCCAGGGCCAGCATGGCCCGCGAGCGGGCGCGATGTTCACGCAAGCGGGACAGGCTACGGGACAGCGCGGTGGGGCTGAGGGAGCGCGCCCCGCCGGGGGGCCGCACCGACCCGCCGCCGCCGCCCACCGGCATCCTCCGCCGGGCCCCTCACGGCACGGCCAAGCGGCACCGCCTCCTCCTGCCCACCGCGCCCGGCGGGGAGGGCGCGCTCCGGGGGGCGGCCGGCAGCCGCGACGCATGGAGGAGGAGCTGCTCTGCCGCCCAGAGCGATCCGCGCAACCCCGGCCGGCGGGCAGAGCACGGCCGGGCAGGACGGCAGAAGGAGAGCTGCCGCCGCTTCCACTCCCCGCTACAGGAGCGGGGAGGGGGGAGCTGTGGGGCTGCAGCGCGCGGGCGCGGCTCGCCCTCAGCCGCCGGCGGGGGCGGCCCCGGCGCCGCCAGCTGGGCGCGCGCACGGGGAGAACCGGAGGTCCGCTCTCCTGTCCGCCAGGGCTCTCGTCTCTCCCGCGGAGGAAGGCGGAGAGGCAGGGAGGGGAAGGGTTGTTTACGGCCAATGGCGGACGAAGGCAGCGGCGGGAGGATGAGCGGCGGTTGCTGGCGGCCTTGCGGGGACAGCGACAGCGACGCGCGCGAGGCGCCCGCAGCAGCCGGACAGCGCCTGCAAGCCAGGAGCAGGCAGCACCTCCGTCCGTCTGCCGGCCTCAGGGCAGGGCTCCCGTGCGCCAGGTCGCTTGGGGGGAGTACCGCTCGGCTGGGCTCGGAGCAGCAGGGACACCTGGCCCGCGCTGCCTCCGGCCCTGGCGCTCTGTGGTAGCGTCCAGCCCTAGAGGAAGAGTGATTCCTTAGCGCTGTGCAAAGGCACTAGACTCAAGAGTACTCGGGGTCATTTTAACCTTTAACCTTTATTATAACAATTTTATTTTTCACCTGCTAGCGAACTACAACCAAACCTCAGCTTAGGTCTAGTGGCATCCTAACTACCAGAAATATAAAAGCCACTAGAATGAACCTCTATTGATGAAAAATTCCCTCCCCTGCGGCTGCTCATGCCAACAATGTCCAGCACGATAAGGCTACCCACAACACTTGAGGCATATCTAAAAGCCATTTTTCTGCAGAAGGGAAATCAGTGATAACCTAGTGCCTGCAAACCTCTAGGCCTGCTTATGCAAAACACACCAACAGAACCAAAACCCAAGAACATCATCTCACTATATAGCAGTATGGCTTAGGTAGTAAAACTATTCCATTATTGTTATTGTGTTCAGAGCATCATAAAGGGCTGCAGCAGTATAGGGGTTTTTTTAATAAAGGAATTGGTATGTGTATTCTACATACCTGTAATACTACAATATTATTACAAAAAAAAAACAAACCCTCAAACATCACATTTAAACCAAGCTTAAATCTTTGTTCATGAGGTTCTTTTTTTTCTTTCAAGAATTCTTCTTTGCATAAAATATTTTGTTTTCTGCTGAGGTGGTAATAAGGAATTGTGCCTTGACAGGAAAGCATCAAAAGATTAAATCTTCTCTTTTTTCACACAACATTCTGTTATTTTACTGTAACAGAACTGCTGATACCATTGTATGCATTATGTACAAAGCAACTTACTTTCATTTCCAGGGACATTCTAACGGGCACATACAAAAACATTCCCTGTTTGTGGGAATGCCAGAGGAGGATCTGGCACTACAAACCCACATGCTCATCAGCTGCCCCTGAACCTTGCATATGCATAAGCTCCTAAGTAATCAATGCATGCACTGCTTCCAACACTGCAAACTAAGGCTACCTACCAGAAAACAACTATTTTGGCTTACAGAAGGAATCCACAGGAGTTTAGATCACATCTTGTTCATTCCTATTTTCCTAAGCATTCAGGTGTATTTGGAGCAATCATATTGCTCAAGAAGTAGGTACACTTTTCTGCTTTCTCTGAAGGCTCTCAGTTGCTGGATTTGTTTAAGGACAATTTGGGAAGTATTGTTGTCCCTAGCTTTATTTTGCTGAATAAAATTTTAAAAATACTTTTATTGGTATTTTTCAATGCTGTATCAGTGAATGTAACAAAGTGGGATGCAGTAATGAAATTCCTTCCAGAACTGTAGTAACAAAAGCTTTGTAGTAGCCATGTTTATATCTGAACACTCTAAGAGACTAATTTTTAATCTAGCAATTTCATCATTTCTTGAAAGCAGCCAGAAGGGCTGTACATATCATACCTTATTATTAGTGTATTAAAAAACATCAAAACTCAGAAGCCAGCATGATAATGATCCCCTATGGTAATTGTCTCATTACTGTCAGTCTTTACTGGCTCCCAACCAGCCAGAAAGCAGGTTCATGCTTCATATTAGGAACTATATTGGTGGACCAAAATTTGTATTCATTCTACCTCAGTTTGAACATCAGTGAATTTCATGCATCTTTGTATCTGCAATTGTTATTTGAAATTAAGTAAATGACATTTTGAAGTATGACAGAAGTGGAAAACAAGCAAAAAGTAGTAAATTCATAGTTACAGTAGGCTTTACTTACCAATTAATGTACATAAGGAAAGTGTTAAGAAGGTGCCCTACAGTGAATAGATGCTGAAGATAAGTTCAAGGGCCCTGCCACTGTCACTTCTGCATAGTATGTCTCGTATCTGCATACTTTACATGATTTAATTATTTTAAATAGCTCTTCTCTGTATGTGCTAGCAATCCAGGTTGTACCACTCATTATATATCCTAAAGATGTAGCAGAAATTGATCAAATGAGGTAGCATCACTGCTGAAAAACAACATATATACTCGATATATATCTACATATACACCCAAAAAGAGAAAAATTCACAAAACCTAAACCACTTCCTTCTACATCCAACCTTCATAATGCATCTTGATATCCTGGCATTAAGTATGTTTTTTATTATAATATTTAGCAAATAATTTCTAAGCCCTTGGGTCCTTCCAAAACCAGCAGTAGTAATTCTACTTCCCTCATCCATCCTGTTCATTCCTCAGAAGGAATCAAGTACCAAGACCACAAAAGCTAGGATTAATTCAAGTGAAGTATACCATTATTTATTGGCAGGTATCTTGAAACTTTAGTACTGTCTTTGTGGCCACACTTTGACCTGTTCTGTAACCAACTTGTAAGGCCAATATCATATAATATCCAATATCATACAAATAGATTTGGACAGAACTTTGGTTCATTAAACCATACTGCTTTTCTTTTATAAACCATCAAAATGTGCAACACTTCTGTATATAGATAACTGATAGTAGTGATCAGATTCCTTACAGGTCCCAGTGCTAAGAGTAACAAAAAAAAAAGAAGGATTAGCTACTTCATAGTCTCTTAAAATGATTGGACTTTACATGGTGGGAGTCTGTTGGATTATTTTCTCCTGCAGAAATTAAGTAGCTAAAAATCCCACGTAAAACTTAACATGACTGCTTTTTATAGTGCACAATATCAACACTTCATTAAAAATTAAAGCTGGATTTTAGTGGCTTTCTTAGCTGAAGAATCAGTTATGGCATTTGCAATTAAGTTTATTTCCTTGAAAGAAAAATGTCAGTTTTTTTTTAATACAAGTCAGGGACCTAGTTTGCTGAGAAAAACATAGTAAATCTTACTATGATTCAAGAAATACAACTTTCAAGACATATAACCTTCAAAGAGATTGACTTGGTTGGTTTACAGGTAAGCAGTTTGAAGTGCTTAGAATGAAAAAAAAAATTAGATCTCTAGTTTCTCCCTAAGTATCTTGCTGAGATTGTGGATTTTATGGTAAAGGACATGGAATTGGTAATTAATCTGCTTGTGGGGATCTACTTATTCTTCTCTGACATGTACACATTACTGAAAAGATACAGAGAAAAAACTAGCTGGCTTTCATTCATTGAAAGTAAAAATCATCAAAATACTATGAAAACCTTTCCAAGTCTTGTCTTTTAATTTTTCCTTTTACACACTCTTTTTGTTGATAAGAGTTCCTAGTTTTATTGGTTCCATCACAACTATTTGGCAAAAAAAAAGAAGTAGTATATCTGATGCTTAATTTTCAAATTAACCAAAAAGGATGGTATAAAAAATTTAATCCAAGAAAAACTCATATTTAGCTGGATAGATATACTTTCTAGAAAGTAGCTTACTAAAAGCACACAGTCATTCTAGTTGTCATCTGTAGATGAGCAAAGTTTTAAACACCAGGCAAAAAGATCTTTCTTGGAGAACCAGAAATTAGTGTTTGGTGGCTGAGACATTCCAGTTTTATTCAGAGGCATAAGGTAGATAATCTAAGTAAGTTAAAGGCCAGCTGAGCTAATCATACCAATTTAGTTACAGCCTACACTAGAAGAACACAGTTTTTTTCTAATTTAGATAGCTGAAGTAATCAGAAAGACTAATCAGCATAGAGACTCAGGTGAGCCGAAGTTAAATATTATTAAAATAACTTTGGTTCTGAGATTAAACTATAATTTGTATGGGACATTTATTTCATGTGAAGTTGCTACTGAGATATAGTAAACTGCTGTCTAACATATTAGATAATCTTCTCAGTTTTTCTTTATTAAATGCAGTTGAAAATCAGAAGGTCTGGCTGTATGTATCTGAAACACATTCAAATTAACTAGAAGTCAGCTTTGCATTTTATGTAACGACTGACCATACATTATGACACACACTACAGCAGTTCTGCCAGATCTGAAAGGGTTAAGCTTTGCTAACATACCAATAAAATAAAAAAATAGTATGAAGAAGAAACAACTCAGACAGGTCGCCTATTTTGTCACATCCATGGAAAACCTGCATGTGTAAGTTGGAACAGCCCTTAGGCATCCTTAAACTTTGACAGCTGGCAAGTACAGAGCAAATCACTCACTGACCTTGGCCATACTCTAAGGGTTAGACTACAATGGAGAGACTTTTTAAAATAAGATCACAAATCTATTTGCTACAAAAAGCCTTCCTTTGTAATGCAGAGCTTCAACTTCCCTCTGTGTATTAAATTGGGCAGGAAACTGCTGTGGTTGAGCAAGGGCCTGTTCCTCAAACTGATGCGCAACATGGAAATGCATAAGCAGTGGAAGCAGGGAGAAGTGGCCTGGGGAGAGTGCAGGGAAATGTCTAGGATGTGTAGAGATCAGGAAAGCCAAGGCCCAGATGGAACAGAAGTTGGCAAGGGTTGTAAAGGATAATAAAGAAGTTTTTTAAACTATATTAACCAGAAAAGAAAAGTCAAGAAGAGTGTCCCCCCTCTGCTAAACAAGGATGGAGAAATAGTGAGATAGGATTTGGAAAAGGCTGAGCTACTTAACGAGTTTTTTGAGTCTTCAATGGCACCCAAGCTTCCAGCACCTACCAAGTATTGGTAAATCTAGGTGAGTGTTGGGGGAGTGCAGGGCCTCCCACTGTAAGCAAAGAGCAAGTGCGAGACCATCTGATGACCCTAACACAAACAAGTCTATGGGACCCAATTACATACATCCCAGAGTCCTGAGGGAGCTGGCAGATGTAGCTGCAGGACCACTCATGTTTATTTCATATCTGAAAAGTCATGGCAGTTAGGTGAAGTCTTTGGAGACTGGAAAAGGGGTAATACCATCCTCATTTTCTAAAAGAACTGAAAAGAGGGCCCAGAGAACTACAGACCAGTGAGGCTCATCTCTGTGCCTGGGAAGATAATGGGACAAATTGTTATGTGAGCAATGTTAAGCCACATGCAAGACAAAGAGGTGATGCTACTCATAAAACAGTCTTTACTGTTCCAGGCTAGCATATCTTTACAAGCCATGTAAGCAATAAGAGAAACCTTCTGGCTACATATGTTAAAAGTAGTAGCTCAGAAACTGAGACAGAGATAAGCAGTACATGGCTACCATTTACATTTCTCAGGAACTCACATTTGGTCACATCTATTTATTTCTATCCTATTTAATATTTCTCCTTCTGATCTCCCACAACACCAACTGCTCTGTTATAGTGAAACACACTGTTTTCATGTTTATTAAAGTCAACAGCCTTAAGTCTTGATTAAACTGAGGCAAAATCAAATGTGGAAATCATTAGCCTGATATTTTAAAAACACATTCTGCCCCAAAGGATGAACTTACATAAAATAACCATATTACACCAATTTAGTTTACCCCATGCACCTACTAGGTCGTCTCTTATAGTTTAAACTAGATTCATTTATCTACCTGAAAGAACTTGATAAAAAACAGTCCTCTCATAATTTTAGAGGGCAAAATTTTGGCTTCAGGTTTGTTTGTGTCACAGCTTAAAAGGCAAGAAAAAAGAGTGGTGGGGGGGAAGCATCTGTAAGCCTAAATCCTAGATCCATCACGGCAGAGGAAATACTAAAGGATCCAGAAATGTCCTGGATAGCTTTGGTCATTAAGATGCAAGGAAGCACTGAACTGCAGAGCAAGTGACATTTCATGCAGACACCTTATCTGTGATGTACACTGCAACCTTCTCTGTTTAGATGTGTTTGTTACATGCAGTCTGTGCTGGTAATAATGTTGTCAGGTATTTAAATAAAATGAAGACAGCTGGAAGTTCACTACAGCTTATTTTTTCAATTATGCTGTAACCTTCCTAGGGAGGACAAAGATGTTTAGCAAGGAATTTGATGGGTGATACAAATACTGCTTCAGAGGCTGAAGTTTCTGTTTCTAAGTGCTTAATAGCCCAGACTCACCTAAGTACCCTTACTAAGTTTTTACACTACCTACAAAACTGCTAAATATGCTTAGTTTGATGCAGCATTTTGATTTTTTTTTTTCTTTAATACCTTTTACTCTGGAAGAATACTCTATTGCATGTTCAGAATACACTTGTACTTAAGAGAAAGTACAAAAAAAAACCACTTTGAGAAAGACTGATTTGCAACATGCTGCTGCCTATATAACAAACACACCATGCAGAAATACTTGGGAGATTAAAAAAAGGATAAAATGCCAAGTAGAAGCACTTGTGATAGGCCAAATATTGGACAAGATTTGTCACACCACTGATGCTCAACATAGTGTCTCATATATTACTGAGAACCTGAAAAAAATCATTCTTGTTTTAGGTAGCATGAATTGATGACTTCTCTGAATGTGTATATTTTACAAATCCTATGAAAACTACAAATAACTGGACTGAATCTCTTTTTAGAAGGCCTGAGAGAATTCATTTTCCAACTTTTGGAAATAAGAAAACACTTTTCTTGAGCATTCTTTGTAGTACTATCTTTTCTTCATCAAAGGATGGGCGGATTTCCCTGCCTGATGCCTGCCAGAACTGATACTGCTCCTACTTTCAGTCACACAATCTCAATGGCAACTTAGAAAAGTTTTCATAATAGAGACAGTTCTTCAGCCATTCTTTCTAGAACTCTAAGGTTACACTGCCTGCACTTTGAGAAGAATTAAATAATTTTTTTTTTTTGTTACACTAGGGATACAGATTTTTAAACCCAGTTAAGGAAATCACTCCTGTTCAAAATATTGCAATGATCTGACTTGCATCAGAAGTAGTAACAATTGCTTTAGCATAATTATATCAGACAACTACACTGTGCAAACACCCATCATAAAAATGTTTAAGAGCAACACTTCAGAAGTTTTTACTTGTCCTAATCATAGTCTTTAATTGTATTGTCAAAGTCTAAGTGGATTATTTATGCACAAAACTATAATTTATCATTCAGCATAAAAAGCAAGTACAAAATAAGTCAAGAAATGACTTTTTTTTTTCCCTGTGAAAAACCATTCTTAGCTGTCTGCTTAAAGTGGTATAAAATCCCATCCAGAGCGTTCTGAATATTGGGTGCATTTTTGTTTTTAAAGCACACAAAGCTTGCTTTCCTCATGAAAGTGCTTTTAAAACAGGGTGTTCATTCAGCACGTGTGGTACTCCTTAAAACAGAGTTTGTAAGGTCAGAAAGTAAATGGCTAAATTTTTAATCAGAATTAATAGTATTATGTTGGAAGGTGCACAAAAATATTATGGGACTTATGATTCAGTAGATCTATACTTTGGAAAAAACAGATCACTCCAAGCAGGACATCTAAAATATGTATGCTTCACTTTGGTCAAGTCAAAGTGACAGGTTCTGGCCTTCCTAGCTGAAAACTATTATTTATGCATTTAGAAAGTTCTCTTGCTGCTCTCACAATCAGTAAACCCTATCTCTTCAAATGACTGTACCTTGTAACATTTCTAGAAGATGGTTTCCTCAAAAGGAAAATAATTTTTTTCTACAACTTCCAACGCATCTTACTTTTGCCCAGGGTGGTGGGGTGGGCAGGAGACAAATCAATGTGCAATATCAATGCATAGTGAGCAGTGTACTTGGGTCATTGTGGCCTAGAGAACAGTGCTGGCAGCACCTGCAGCCACAGCAGGTTGGGGTCTGAAAAGATGACAGGTGGAGATAGCCTCTCTTTGGTTTTGGCAGGGGCAAGACAAGAACTATTTAATATGCTATATGCTGAAGAATTCTAGCCAATCACCAATCTCTGTTCTTCACTTTTTAATGGCTCAAATGGAAATTTGTGATCATTTTTAAGAACACAAAAAAATAACTTAAACATCCTTCTTAAATTTTGGTGGTTGTCAGAGACTAGTACAGGAAAACTTGGCAAGAACTATACCTGTGGAATGTAAGCCAAGGATACAAAATGCTTTGGCAGACAGAGAAATTCCCTGAGGGGTTTATAATAAACACAATAATACAACAACACTAAATCAAAAGATGTATGGACAAAGCAACTACTCCAACAGACTATCAGTTAATATGACAAGCTTTTAACAAGCAGACTTGACTTAACTTAATCAAGCAGATAGTCTTGTTACTCTTCAAACAAAGGAATTTGTGAAAACTTTCATTCAGGCTTTGTGCTTTTTTCTTCAAGATCTAGCAAAATTAACAAGGCCAGCTTGAGTACAACTAGGATTATTCTTCATCCAGTATTTCAGCACAGTGCTTAATACTTTTTTTTTTTATTAAATCTCCCTCTTGTTAAAGCATTTCTTCCCAAGGGGCCTTTTTACAGTTTGCCAGATTGGTCGGTGCCCTCTATTTCACCCTGCAGCACTAGCATTTCTCCTGCTGGCACCACCAAGGATACAAAGGGACAGATTTACCTCTTACTAAAACTGGTACAATTTTCATACACATTTTTAGCATTACACCAACATAGCTGGAAGGACACTGAGGCCCGAGATACTAAGAGCAATTTGGAGGAAGTTGTTCCATTACAGAGAATATGAAACTTAGCTGGATTCTTATTTTAATGTTTTGTGAATATTCCATTGCCCTGGGTAGGAGTGTGTGCTGTATTGCAGAATTAAATAAATCAGAAGGGAATCCCTTAGGAGAACAGCTGTTGGATAAACACTTAAGGAGAAACCAAGGTTAGCAAAGGCCTTTGATTTTTCTGTTTGTGGGGTTTGTTCTTTCTGGGCTTCTTGTGATTTGCCTTCCTCCCCACACCCGTGTTTTGTTTGTTTTTTAAATTTATTCCCCCACTTCCCAAAAAAAGCCTATTTATCTCTCAGTAGTTCAGAAGATTAGTTAGCAACCAGTTAATCCCCCCTGTCCCTATTACTGCCTGAAGGCAGTTTCTGGTGCAGTAATTGTTTGAGCGATTCTGAGCTGAGACTTTGCACATTGGTGCAAAGTTGTTACTATTTTTGGCTGAATTCTGGTGTTTACAGACACATTTTGGGCCATGACAAAGCATTTGTTACACTGAAGGAGCAAAGATAGCCAAAGCTGGAGAGAGATCAATATGAAAACTGCCATTCCTCATGCATATAATAGTAAGTAATGGAATGGTTTAGTGAACAATTCCAGAGTGCATTTGCTGTTTGTAGAAGAGGCACCTTTTAAACAGGTTCTCTAAAGTGACCTCTCAGATGTTGCAGGCTTGCTCAAACTTAAGAGTATAAACTCAATTTATAGCTGCTATAAAAGAAGATCATACAACACCTTGTAGTGCTTCTTAAATGATCTAAGCATCAAATTAAACTACTGCCTTTTTGATTGAAAAAGGAAGAACACCAGGAGCCTGTGCATTACTAACTTTGATTTACGTAATTGGATACTATCTTCCTCTATGAAAATTATTCTAACCTCAGTCTTTCTTTTTTGTTCCTTATTAGCTGAATGATAAATAGGCTTAATAGGTCTTGCATATCACAGACAGGTGGGGTAATGATGGACTTTCCATTAGCTGCATTAGCACAACGTGTTTTTGGAATTTCAAGAGGAAACTACAAGCACATTGAGCTATTGCAGGCTATTTCAATAAATCACAAAGCATTTTATTTAATTAAGTCCCTTTTAATAGCAGCATTGAAGATATGGATAGAAGCGTCATTGCTATGAACAAATTTGATATACTATCCTATCTGTTGTTTTCTTTGGCTTTTTTCTATTCCATCTGAATAAAAATAAGAGTTTATAATCCATCTGAAATAGGATTTGATTCACAACATAAAGTGTTATGATTAGTAGTATGTATTTTACATTACTGGGCTCCTGGCCTGACAGCTTCCACTCCCCACCTGCTGCAATTCTTTTTCCAAGGCTTAGGACATTACAGGTGTTGAGGACTGCTAGTACTCAGCATAGCACAGGCAGCACTACAGGCATCCGAGATTTCTCTGCAAGAGTAAATTCTGTAACTGATGTTAACAGCTTTGAATGAGTGAGGATAATTTTGTTTTACTGAAGCAGGTGTACAGAAGAGGGTAAAGTGAATATTCACATTATGTACTATTAACCAATCATATGTGACCTTATATTTTTATTTTTTCTTTTTTTTAATTATTATTCTTTCTTACTATGAGCATAGTAAAATACTGGGACAGGTTCCCCAAAGTGGTGGATTTCCTTTCCAAAAAAGGATATGGATCGATCAGTATCTTAATCTATGGAAACACTACAAGGGGCCAGGAAGGAAGAGAGGAGAAAGGTCAGAGATTTTTGTGAGGAGTGGGAAGAACTATGAAGTTAATGCAAATCCAAAGTGTATCTGCAGCCTTCCTATCTCATGATGCACAAATACAGGAGAGAACGTGTCTCTCTAACAGGGCCTGAGACCATGGCACTGGGAGCTGACATCCCAGGATGCCAAGGGTGGTGCTGGGGAGTTTGAAAGTAAGCCTGGAAACTGGCACCCTGGATATTCAAACCCTGGAATGGAAACAGGCCACAAAAATAATGATAATCCATACCTAATGATAATGAATATGGAAAAAAAAAAAAAGCAGTTAGAGTGGACTAAGGCTATATATATTAGAATTGTACTGGAATGATTCTCAAGCCCCTGTTTTCTCAGTTTTGAGAAGACCTTGATATTAGAGAAGAGTGGAGTTTCCACTGAGCAAACTCAACCCTGTATTAAAGTTTTTGGCTGCCATTAAGCAGAATGCACTACAAACCAGAATTTAATATTTTAGGAACTGAGGTTATTATGGCACCTAACAAGTTATTCCTCCTTACTTTGTAGTATTTCTAAAAATTGTAGGTACCAAGTTGTTTACAGAAAAAGTACACTGCCTGGTGAAGATGTACACAGAAGCTACAGTTTATCAACATGTACAAGCCACTTAACAAATACTCTTGGACACCACCAGAGAGTAACCACATTTCAGTACAGCACAGCCATTCTAGTTCTTCTCAACCCAAGTTCAGGATGTCTCATGACCTCTTCTTCACAGATTGGAAACTTTCCAACAGAGTACTTTGATCATCTCCAAACGAAAGAGTGTATCCAAAGACACTCTAATGAGGGACTTTAAATCAAATTAATCACTACTGCAAACATACTGCAGTAGATTTGCTGGTCTTTATTACTGAGGTCTGTTACCCTACCTACCCTCCAGATACAGCAGTGCATAGATGTGGCACATTTGCAGTGTTAACAGGCTCTACACAGACTACTGGATATTACATCGCTTGATAGTTTAATCTATTTTCTGTTTATAATTTTACATTTGGTAATGAAGTAGACTACCCTTTTGAGAGTCAATTACTGATATTCCTATACATATTAAATGGCACTGAAGAACACGTAAGTCTATCCTGCTATCTGCTATCTTCAGAGTTCCCTGTGGAAGGACAGATGCACTAGCAGGGTAATATTCAGCAAAAAATAGTTTGAAACTCTTTTGAAGCAATGCTTAAAAAAATCCCTAGAGAACCAGAAGTGCTTAGCCATTGATTTATTTTAGAAGGTATTTTGAAGTGTCCACAGTCATCTGAAGTTGGTTTTTTCCCTCCCATGGTATCTTACAGTGAGCTAAAATTTTAAACATTTGCTCTTTCCCACAGTACTCTGCAGTGAGTAGCTAGTTTCCACCACAGTGCAACACGCAGGACTTGGCAGACTGCTGGGGAACTGCTGTGAGGCAAGTGCCAGTACTTGGTGTGCTTCCAAGTCAGACACTAGTGAGTGCAACACAAGTATTTAATCAATTGCATGGATTTTTAGGCAATGACTTATTTTCAACCATCTATCATTCCTTGCATAAACAATCTCTATCCAGGCATAACTAACTGATTACACAGCTCTCGCCATATGTGCCCACAACAAAGAATTTCAGAATTACTTATAAACTATATCTATTTAGAAGATTTTCAAAAAGTATCTCTACCATGAAATTATTGTTGTCTTTTACTTAGTTATCTTTACTTAAATGTAAAGTGATTCACATAAAACTTGCTCACAAATTAGAAGTTTTATGAGGAAGAGTGATCTTGTATGTGTTCATTATTTATCGAGGCATATAGAATGAACAAAGATAAAACTTAAGAATTCTTTTCTTTTATGTGTCTCTACTTATTCACTGAGTGTAACACAGCTATTCTTAATACAAAGTAAACATACTGAGAACTATTTAGCCAATGTCATACCCATAAACATAGGGGAATAAAATTCTGGAATGCTGCACATACCATAATCAAATACTATTCCCCATAGTTATATTTATCTTCAGGCAACTCTGCACCAGAACCTCAGCATCCTTTTCAAAATATTTTTAGAATTTAACATTCCCCAAGAATAAAATGATGCACAGATGGATCCCTGAATTTCACTGCCTTACTTAAAATAGCTGCTGTTCATTTTAGTCAAGAGAAGATGCATTTCTGGAATGTCAATTTTTTGCTTAACAGAAAAAGTGATTTCTTACTCAGCTGTAACTGCTGCAAGAATTACTACCTGATCTTGCCACCCAAGATTAGCACATTTTGACAGAAAACTAGAGATAAATCAATCTTTCATCTTATTGGATTAAAAAAAAAAAAAAACCCAAACATTTTCTTTCTCCAGAAAAGGAACACCATTAAGATTTTTTAAAACTGCATGGAGACTTTTTCACTATGAAGCTATATGAAGTTATTTACAGAACACTCAGGATTTAACTTCTCTTTTGTTAACACAAAAGTTGTTAGCTACACTCCAAATCACTATTTTAAGACAATGAGTTTTGTACAGGATGTGCCAGGTAGTTGAAGTTACAAACTAGTTCTCCAAAATGCTCATATATTATCACAGTTCTACAGTGGGGATCTTATAAACCACAGCTTTATTTCTGTGGAACAAAGTAATTTTCCAGAACATATTCCCACAGCACAAAGGTGTAATATCATCTGACGAAAAAACAATTTTGTGAAACAAAAATTTGTTTTAAAAAATGTGATCCAGGTTACACCATCCAGACAGTGATAAAACCCAGTATTGTTACACAGACATCATGTTGTTCTGGAAACAGCATTCTGAGATAGTAAAAACACCTTAGCAGTACAGTTTACATAGCCTGTTCTTTTAAGAAATTACTCTCTTCTACACTGAGGTATTTCCTAAGGCTTCTTTCTAATTTTGGTCAGAAGAGATAACAGTTCATACAAAGAGAACATGAAAAATGAATTAACTGCAGACTACAAAAGTCTACAGAAGTTCATAATCTCTTGCTGCGTAAATTACATTAGGGCACCCTTTAGGCATTTCCACCATCAGTTTATTACTCCCTACAGAAAACCCACAGTCCTGGATAAATCACAAGGGCAGACATGCCTGTGCCCAAGCTGAGTGAGAAGGCACAAATGCAACTTGGACTGTGAATTTTGGATCCTATTCTGCTGTCTCTTCCTTTGCTTTCAGAGCTGACTATAAGATCATCTGGTTTGCAACCACTGTTTGCTGAAAAAGGCAGCAAGTCTCAAGAAATTAAACCAACTTCCTTTGCAGAAGGAACGTGACAAATGAACACTTCTGCCATTGCAACTATTCTTCACAGGTAACGGGAACACAGACAACCTTGAGCTATAGAGGCAGCTCTGGGTCCCCAATGCTGCACAGCTGAAGGCCACAATAAGCTTTGGGATGACTGAATTAATACCACAAATGTCTTCCTCTTGGCTACCGTTTAACAAAAACGTGCTGCTTCTTCAGGACGTAAGACGCTAGTTTTACATCACAGCTAAGACGTATAAAGTTCTGTACTTTTATCATTTTTCTTTATAAAAAAGAACAACCAATCAACAAAAAGGAATTACCTAGAGCTTAGTGCCCAGCAGCACGACTTCGTACCCACGTCTGTGCTAAGCACTAACTGTCCGCCGGCACAAGCTCTGGGAACTCTCGCCTCGGCAAAACCGCGGGGTGCTGCCCACAGGCGGAGCCCAGCGCGGCGACACCCTCTGGGCACTGCCGGACTTGACGGGCGAGGCTGGCCGGTGCTCGGCACCAGGCCTCTGGGAGCACCAGCCCGCGCAGGGCTGCGGCACTCCGACAGCAGCCAGGCACACCTGAACAAGCAGTTCTCCACACGGCGCCGCTCGAAACTGGAGCCTCCCCCGGCACGGCCGCAGCCCGCCCTGCGCTCGGCCAGGACAGGAAGGCGTGAACCCTGGGGCCCTCCACCGCCACCTGGCGGCCAACCGCAGCCTTCACAGGTACAAACACGGCTGCGGCGGCCCAGCCTGCAGGAGGCTGCCATAGTTCATCGCGGTTCTGTAGTAAACGATCAGCCTTACACCCGCAGCGCCTCAGAGCTCTTCCGGAGAGCTCGTGCTGCACAGGAGAAGTTCCTGCCTGACAAAGGGAACCGCACACGAACTGCTGATCTGAACCGCCCATTTTCAGCTGAAATAAATTATAAATTCTTCCATGGTAAGAACAAGCAAACCTCTTAAGTGATGTTTCTGTTCCAAAGATAGGTGATTACCTTTGTTTCTCTGGTTTACCAAGAGTAGCCCAGTTACACAAAAACGATGATGATGATGCGATAAACAACCCTCAAGACTATGTGACCAGCTCCCCTGACCCCTTAATCAAACTCACAGTAGTTGGGTACAGTCTCCAAAGGAAGTGAAAGGCCTGAGCTGCACCTGGGCCAGGAACTCCTCTAGGAAACACACACAGGAGCAGAGCAACCCAGCAAACTCACGCTTGACACGCAAACAGTGAGTGGCTTTTCCCAGACTCATTTATCAAGTAACAAAGTTGTGGGTACAAGGAGTCTGTGCATAACTCTCCCCTTGTATGTGAGCCAATCACTTAATCTGGTAAATACAACAGCTTAAGAACCGACTGAGCTCTGCCTGCCAGGCAGCCTAGCCATGACTGCCCTTTCAGTTGGGAAGCCTCTCAAGGTTGCTCCTCAAGGCAGAGGCCTGTTACCAATGACAGATCTTTGCATGAGCCAAAAAAAATAAAAAAACAAACAAAAAACACTACAAAAACAAACCCAAAAATCAGAGTTCTCTCTACATTGCAACTGGACTCCACACTAGCTGACTCTTCCCTCCAAGCAGGCACACCTCTTAGGGTCTCAAGATTCCTTATCTAGGACTAATAGAACCTTCCTTATCCAAACTGAGACCCCTTATCTGCAATAGGTCCTCATCAAATGACTGCATGCTGAATTTATACTAATGAAATCCATGTGTTTAACTCCCTTAAACATACACTGTTGTCTAAGACTGGGACTAAGTCTGGATCCAGCCACACCTAGATTCCTCTCCTAGGAGGTCTAGAAAGCAAAGGAGTCTGAACATCATGATTCAACAGGACTCTCTGTATTTCTTCCATTAAACAAACTGTTGTCCGTGTCTGATAGCTAAGATTGCACCTTGCCACACCTAAGTTCCACCAGGAGTTTAGAAAGCCTGGGGTTTTTACTCTGAGCCTCGTGACTCAAGAGGAGGGTCTCCCTTACCCTTTTGCAACTTTGATCTCTCATTCTAATCAATTCTAAGTAGATTTTCCTGTTTCCTCAATATAAGAGAGAGAACCCTGCCACTGAACTTAACAAAATTGCACTTTTACCTCATGCTAAAATCAGTTTTTCTAGTATCTTTAACAGAGATTCTTTAAGTGATTTAAATCATTTATCCATGCCACTGTATGGTAAAAACTATTCCCAAATCCTATAAAAATCCAGAAAAAGACCAAAGCTTACCAACTTTCCTGTTGCACACAGACATTCTGACCATCTCAGACTGTCCACTGATGGATCCTATGGGAGCCAAACAAGACTTAGGTATGGAAACACACCTCCACTGCTATGAGCACAGCTCAGACTTTACAGTGGTGGCAGGTACATACATGCATACACACAAAATACACTTAAGAGGATACACCAGGTAAGTGGACCAGTTTGTTAGGTTTTACATTTGAAGGTTAACTCTAGTAAGCTTCACTTATCTTCACTTATTTACATTCAGATCCATTTGCTGTTTGCTTGAGAGCTTCTGCCAGTATAAACCTAGTCACCCATAGAAGAACAATTCTTTAAGAGACTGAAATGGAGCACCAACACACACAACAGGAACTTACACTCCTATTTCCATTTCTGTCACATTTTATCCTAAACAATACCATGCAGGTATTTCTGCATAGGAATATGCTGTATTCTCTATATGGCTTCATCATGAGGAAGTCAGTGCTGGTTGCTTTGTATTTTCCATATTTAGAAAGTTAGGATCATTGAGATCATGCTTGAAAATCAAGAGTGGCACTCAAAATTCCTGCAGAATTAAGTGCTTTGAAATCCCAAACACAAAAGCAGTACAAAGTATGTTAACCTCATAACTCACTCACTGCCACTGCTAGACTTTAAAAACCTACTGCCTACAGATCAGAGCAGCAAGGCCATCAGCAAACCTCTAACTATCCAATCAACACAAAGGCTAAATAGAAAACACATCAAATGTTATGTCAGAGCAGTGCTTGAATTAATTTAAATAAAATGTAACAAGGAAGTGTGAAGTCATACCTCTGGGCTTGCTCATCCCCTGTTCTCACGCTGCAGAATGGCAAAGTCTAAACCCCTTGCTCATAGACTGATGCTAGTCTTCCTCACATTGTCTGGGGACCAGAAATCCTTACATTCTGTACAGAAGTCTGTCAAAAAACACATAATCAGGGAGTTTTCCTAGTGGGGTAGGTTTTTGGGAGGCGGGGTTGGAGGTGGTAACTAGAACACTGCAGCAGAATCAGCTGTACTTACAGGCTCTCGGGAAACTCCTTCCACTTTGTTACAGTTTTCAGCTTACTTTGTGAGAAACTGCTCTCTCCACTTACTGGCATGGTTTACAACTGAGTAGCTATTACTACCACAAGCCAGAACTCCATGCCTCCATGCCCATTAAACAACAGATAAACAAATAAACAAGCAGATAAACAAGTAAATTACCTTTATGTGCCACCAAACCAGAAAACAAAAGTTTCTAGTCTCTTGAAAACAAACAAAACCACAGGCTTCTTTACAAGCAGAGTACCACATTAAGGATGTGGGACTAGAAGACCAGATCAGGTAAGTAAGCTTTCTTACTGTGGGAAGACCAACATAGCTGTGTAGAATATTACTGCACTATTTTATGCCTGAATTACCTTTTCAAGGCTGCCTAGAACCATGAATATGTCAATTATTCTTTTAAAAATGAAAGCCTGAATGTAACTCAGTGACATATATATAAGCCTGCTCTTATCTCTCCTGCCTTCTCAGCAGACATCTGAAGTGCTATAAATAACTTCTATGTTTTACTGGTAGAAATAAAAATGTGTCACTGATGATGGCAGCATCAGTGGGACTGCCGCTGATGTTCAGGGAAAAGGGCTGCAACTCTTCCTTCTGGCACAGGCTCTGACTATTCTACAGAGGCAGAAGGTTATTCATTTATATACCTAACCTCATAGCATTATCATACATTAAGGTTTGCATCTGCATACCTCTTGTGCCTTTCCCCAGCTTTTAACCAAGACAGACTGAAAACAGTTAATACAAATCTTAAAACTAAAGTAACTATCTCCTGATCACTAAGCTGACTTCCCTGATGTATTACTTTACTAACATGCTATTCCAGTAATGAATTCTGTCAATTCCTGTATCACCAATTTAGTTAATTCTACCTTACCTTTTTATACTGCAGTGCAATGAACAGGGAACATTTGGTGATGATAATTCAATAAAAACAAAAAGTATGGATAATTAGGAGAGCAATCACTGTAGCCAGCTTCACTATTACATCATCCATACTGGAAATTCACTATCAAGCTCTGCATTAAGAAGGCTCCTTCTGGCAAAGAAGGTTTTTCTTGTCTTCTTTCTGACAAGAATTTTCAATGCCAATTTTCACTCTGGCAAGATTACCCCAAAATCATTTAAGTCTTTGGCAAGGCTTTTAAATGTACGTAGACTTAGTTTTAAGCACATGCTATAGGTTTGATTAAGAACCACCACTGGTAATCCAATGCTAAGATATAAAAGCACAAACCAAACTTAAGGGCAGATGTCATTTTCCTTAAATTCTACGGCCTGTTTCTCACTTAGATCTTCCCCCAAATTTTAAGCCCTAATTCTAAGCCCTAAAGTTGAAAGGAAGAAAGGTGGAAGTAGGTAAGATTTTTTTCTGGGAAGGCATTGCTTCTTTTTAATATAATTTAGAAACCGATACAATAACCAACACGTTTTATACTTGCACTCATCTTAACAGGCTATAATTTACGTAGTGTTTTCACAGCCCATTGTATCTAATGTGTTCAGCAACTTTTATATAGAATCATAGAATGCTAGGGGTTGGAAGAGACCTAGAAACATCATCTAGTCCAACCCCCCTGCCACAGCAGGATCACCTAGATGAGGTTACATAGGAATGAGTCCAGACAGGTTTCAAATGTCTCCAGAGAAGGAGACTCCACAACCCCCCTGGGCAACCTGTTCCACTGTTCTGTCACCCTCACTGTGAAGAAGTTTTTCCTTATGTTTACACTAGTTTTTCCTTATGTTTACATTATAAAAATGGACAAGTGCTGCAGAATACTGTAAAGATAAGGTACATTAGATGAATATTTAAGTAACAGGGGCTTTGTTAAAATTTTTTTTAAAGAAAACATAATATGCATTGAACACCCAAGAAAAAAATATTATCTCAGTAGTCACTAATAGGTATCAGTAGTCACTAAGAGACTACAGGTTATTTCCTTAAGAATCGGTATTTCCAGTCATCTGGTTAACTGCTCTTAATAAAAAGGACCCTTAGAACATGGCAAGAGGTATAGCATTAGGATATTGAGTACAGAATTGCCAGTTTCTCTAGCAGGAATGATTAGCTGCAACAGATACACCATGGGCACAAAAATGTTTACAGTGTTGAACTGTACTGAAGAGAACCTATTTTCAGGTTTTATGCAAGCTTTTCATCTCTATTCAAATAATGTGAGTCAAACTGAAGTGATCCTACTGGTTTGTGTATCTGCCCAACTCCCCTCTCCTCAGCATTTAGTTACCATAACAGCCCCTGCATGCCATCACATCCTTACATTACCTTCAGAGTAGCAACAACACTCAGCAAATTTTGCCACACTAGGAAAAGTAAGAGACTCCTGAACACAAAGAAATGTGGCAGTGTTAAATGTTTTACAGAACTCAAACCTCTGAGAATCTTCCCACTACTCAGTTTTTATTTCAGCTGTCTCCAAGTGAACAGAAGTCCCATCGCTTGTCTGTCCCTCACCTGTCCAGTTGCCCCCCCCCCCGCAATAAACTCAGAACAGAAATATAGGACATCAGGTCAGAACCACAAAATAACACCACAAAATAGAGGAAGGTGTTAAAGACAACAAAACCATATGGTTTCCATATGGAAACCACTCCTGGTTTGATAATGGTCTGTAGTGGTACCCAAACACTGTCATTTATAATCCAAAACTGGGTGAAACTACTGGAGGTCCTGAAGTCCTCCTGACTCAAAAGTTCTTCACAAAGACTAAGACACAATGGAGGGAAAAAAACCCACAAACCAAAACATCAAGATGTGTAGGACAAGCAGAACACTTCATTTCCTCATGCAAATGTTTAACATCTTTCATCAGTTAAACACAATGGATGATCTACTGAGGTCCCATTATGCAACACCAACTACAGTTATTCCCTTGGCAACAACCAGCAGCAGTGACAGATACAAAACCCACCTTAGTGGTAGTGTCTCCAGGCCAAGGGACTAATCAGACGTTCTGCATTTATCACTACCATCTAACACTTTGTCAATGATGGAGATGAGGAACAACTGGCAGTTAGTGCTGCCAATAATAAACTTCAGGGGAAAACTTTATATTCATTGTCACAGGGCAGACTAGAGCAATTTCAGAATCGGCATTAGTGAATTCACAACTGACAAAGTTAGCCTAGAATTTGTTCTTGCCACTCTAAGCACAAATTGTGCTTTCTGATTTCCTCCCCCAACTGCACATGGTAGCAATTCTAGCAGCAGCACGTGAAACTTTCAGCACTTTTTGGTCTCCTTTATTACTCCTGCAGTAACAAAACAGGACAACTGCATTTGTAGATAGAGGTTCTGGTTTGGATCTGTTCTCTGTATCTTACACAGAAAGAACTGTTATCACTTAAACTCACTGTTAGACAGCTGTATGTGCTAAAACTGTTTCACAAGAACTGGAAATGACCTAAAATGTTTCAAGTTTAAGGTAAGTAGCATAGCATTATTGCTTCCCACCAAAACATGCCTTAATCTCTGTCAAAACTGGATTTTAAGCCAAATTCAGTGATAGCATAATTATTTTAGTGCCACGGGACTGACGTTTGGCATAGAGCCAAGCAGCCCACCATATTCAAGCTAACAGAAACATCTCAAATAACCTTCATGTCTACACGTGTGTGCACAAGCAGCCAGCTTCATATACTTTCACTACCATTAGTGTATGTACTCTCAGATGCTTGCTCACAGGGTCACGATGTACAGTTCCCTGGACAGAATGAAAAGTACTTTTACCCATTCATCTGATTTAGCCAATGCATGGAGCTAGTTGCCAGAGAACCCTGTACACAACAGACCATCACTGGCAGTCAGTGAGGCTTCTCCAAGTCACTTCCTTATAAATATCTTAGATACCATGAAAACAGCTTTCAGATATGCTTAAGATCTTTACTCTCCAAACCTGTATCACTGATTTCTGTCATCTGGTCCAGGTAACACTGCAGCAGAGAATCTTCAACCAGACTGTAAGCATTGCTGATTTGCTTTGCCTGTCCTGCCTGGCAGGACAGAAAAGTGCTTTTGTAAATGTAACTTGTTTGTGTATGTGTAGTTGAACACTTAATTCTTGGGGGGGGGGGGATATCTTACCAAGAAGCTAAGCCAGAATGATAAACAGTAATCCATTGAGTACATATTCCCACCACTGAAGCCTTTTGTTAAGAAATTAGCTCAAGACCTACAATTTCATTATTCTGTACAATCTTCATGGCTAAAGATGGCCAGTAAACCAAGGGACAAACAGGAAGAACTGGGGGGGACACAGTTTTTGCAGAACTACACAGAGAACTACAGTGAATTAGATTATTACATATGAACTTACCTCCTGAAAAGCCTAGCCTATATGTAAGGAATGTAAGGATAAAGATTTCAAAACCACTAGTATTTTAAAATAAGGAAGTGTTATTTTAGTACAGTTATTCTCAATGGCCTTGTTTTAATCAAAAAGCACTGGGATTTAATGACAAGGAAAACATGCGTGTGGTTTACATTATCCACTTTGATAAACATTCCTACAGGTGGACAGCAAAAGACAATTCCACTGGCAGGCTGCTTAGCAGTACAGAACTGCCATATTTTTGAACAGCATCAACTTCCTCATTTCAATTAGGACAGCAAAGCAAAAGCTGTCACTTTTTCTTCAGTCTGATAGACAGACGTGACCCTATACTCTTTAAGAGGAGCAGAAATATATTTTCTGTATCACCACAGTAAAAGCAGCTCACGACTCTTTTATATCTTACAGCATGCTAGACTCAGGACTGTCAAATGACACCACTGCAAATAGTCCACGCAGTTTAACTCCAGGGAGGATTCCTCAAGTCTGACCGATTCTTTCCGCAGTGTTTCACATGCTTCTTACTAAGATCTGAACTAGAAAAGAATACTTAGAAATTTTAGCATTAGAATTTTATCCAAGATGCTTTGCATGCCATTTAGAAACCTTCCTTTCTGCTGAGTCAAGAAAATACCACCAGTACATTATCACCAAGACAAATGAAAAATGCCATCCTGACATGAACAGGTTTTTTGCTACTTAAATTTTCTGCCTGCTCGTATTGTTGAGAGAAGCTGTGAGGAGTAGCAGCGAATTCATCTTGTGGGGCAAGTCATGCCTGAGAAACAAACTAACTCATCACTAGTAGAGAAGGGGTTATGTGCTGTTTCCCAGCACTATTTAAAAATAACTTCTAGAATTTCTTTTCTCCTACAGGATTAATAGTCGCTTACTAGTTAGCCACTGGATACTCCAAACAAGGCTGATAATGGGATTCTCTAGGAATATCTTTAAAATGGCCTAACTAGACGATGTGTAAATCTACACGCTAGAACACCAACGTATTTGGAAGTGTAGGTATAGTAACAGTGACTGAAGGGACAAGTCTACTGCTCCATATTTGAGTACACGGATCCACACCAGAGTTCACTTCAGAATCCCTGCCATAGACAATTCCAACTAACACCAAAGACCTCTGCTTTGTGTATGAACATACAGCAGCATCCAGCTGTCCTCTTACATAGAAAAAAGAACAAAACTGATTTTATCATATTCACAGAAATGCATTTCAGAAACAATAATGTACTACAATCTCCTTTATTATTTTAAAAACAGTTTTATTCTGTATATTAAGAAATGTGTAATTTTAATAACTGCAGAGAAAAAAATCAGCCACACCTGAATAGCTATTAACTCATTAACAGAATGCAGTGGTATATTATCTAAACAGTAGTAGTGCCATTGTGCCGTAATAAATTGTCTATTAGTAAAAAAATACATTTCAGGGCACATAGTACAGCATCCTTATGACAAATTACAGTAGGGATACTTTTCAAGAATTTAATCAAAGTAGAGAATTCTGAGTTATATTTTTTTAAATGCAGCACTTAAAAAGGTAACAACTTTGTGCATTTTTAAAAAATGTCCTTGTTTGTATATTGTAGAAACGCTGCTTTATTGCTGCAGATGTCAAAGTTCAAGGCTCAAAAGGTATGAGAATACAAAGATATCCTTAAGAAACTTTGTTTGTTTTTATATATATTTATATATATAAAAAGGTAAAGCTTATAAAAGTTAATTTACAAACCAAGAACAAAAGTGGTATGCACGCATTATATACAAGCAGTCTATAGCATCTATAAATTTTCAAATGCATAGCAGAAAACATACCATCATTTTCTTCTGGTTCTCTTCTGGCTGATGAACACAAACAATACTCATTCTCTAAACCAAACTCCTAAGTTGTTTTTTTTGGTTTGGTTGTTTGTTGTTTTTTTTCCTCCCCTCTTTCCCCAGTCTTTTATGATATATTATCTAGGTAAGCACAAAAGCCATACAAACTTAATACAGAGAACTATGAGAGCTAAGACTATTAAAAACATGAGGGTAAGGCATCCCTGCTGGTTAATAGGTCTGTAATAATGTGGTTAATTTACAAATCCAGAGGCAACTGAACCATAGTCATCCCACATGCTTTTCCCCCTCCCCCTTGTTCTCATGACAATGTTTCCAGATAGAGTAAATAGATGTGTTTGCATTAGCCTCTCAGCAGAGGAAATAACCTAAACTGTGCTACCCCAAGCTGATTGCCATTTCACTGGACATGTACACCAAAAGTCATTTAAAAACTAGAGACCAAAATGTAGTCTTGTGAGTTACAAACAGAGCTGTAAAAATGCAGGCCAAATTCTGTGTTTTCGCCAGTGGAGTAGGAAGCAAATTCAGTTCCTCTGAATCTAACTCCATCGATACTTTGATTTTAAACACCAAAATAATAGTAGTTTCCTTTAAAAAGAAAACAAAAAACCCCAAAAAGAACCAACAAACCAAAGCATACAGAACCTGCAAAATCCCTACCTTGTTCCCACTGTACACTCCCTGCTTGTGGCATGTATAGTGACCATGGTTCAAAGAGTGTTCTTGCTAGACCACTGTTAGTCAAAGTAAGATGTTTAAACACTAAGATCCATTATCACTTATAGAACAGTTAATACTTGATAGAGTGGTTCAGTTTATATGTAAGGTCCATCTTAGTTTCACATTGTTTACTCAGCTAACTTAATATTTAGAAGTGGTCAATTAGGACTGAGACACAGTTTGCTCCAACAAGATAGTTTGGATCCCCGGGAAGAGACTTGTTCTGCCAGGTTTTGGGGTCACCTGTGGGAGGAAAACACAATGCTGGTGTTTAGTATCTGCTGTTAAACAGTATGCATCTTGAAATAACCAAGCTTTTGGACAGGAGCTTTTAAGTTCTGAATCAAAACCTGGGTTTTGGTTGGTGGTTTAGTTTTTTATTTCCCCCCCCTTAAACCTGCAATTTGTATGTCATTAATAAAAAATTAACCCTCTATTATCCACATAATGTAGTATAAGTCAGTTATCCAAAACAGATGCTGTGGCACTCGGGAACTCTTAAAAGTCATTCTACTCTACAGCACCAACATAGTGCTTTCCACTTGAGAATTAGGTATTCACTGGCTCTTTCATAAACTGCCAAAAAAAAATTAAAAGCTAATCTGAGTAGGACACATTTGAAGTTTCTTGGAATAGTTCTGATCATGAGTCAAATGAAATTATGTTTTAACTAAATACACACTAGCAGGTTTATTTTCTGTTATAAAAATTTTTGTAGAGTTGATTTTAGCCATCTTGCAGCTACATCCAGTATACTCATTTAAAAGCCTGAAACACTGACATTCTAAAAGGGATTCTAGCAGACTGATACATACTTTAAAATCTTTACAACTGGTCTTATGATCAAAGGTCCTGCGTAACAAGGGAAAGTCATCAGCTGCCACCTCACCAGACGAAGGTTACATTCCACCTGCACAGTCAATTGGCTCTTTCAACTGGAAAAAGTATTTTTGATTTACCCACCTAAAACCACTACTAAATGCTGCCACTATATAAAAAGTGTCATTAGCCTACTATGGTATAATAGTGAAAAATGCACTGAAGTTCTCCTAAGCCTTCAAGATAAATGACATTAAATAGCTTGACCAAAACAGATCTGCCTTGAGAAATTGCAACGTCTCAGAGAACCCAGTCACACAGGGTGTAAACATCCTGAGACCTCTACTTAAATGAGGCTCATGTAAATTCCATGTAATTTTCATGATGAACTCATGAAAACAAAATGAAGTGTACAATGCACTGAGTGATGGCAACATCTGATGTAAGGACAAAGAATAGAAGTGGCCTGTGTATTGTCAGAGAATGCAAAACGTTTACTGCAACAGCCAAGACTACTTATATCCGTCAAGAAGCTCAATAATGCTGGAGGATTTTTCATTTTATCAATGCAGGGAATTCCATTCCAAACTCGCATGATCAAATGTATTAGGAGAGGGGTAAAACAGGACTGTAGACAATGAGGTCCTAGTCTTGCATGAGACAAGAGCAGACTTTTTTCCAGCCTTTCCTCCTAAATACACAGTAAGGATTAGACTGTAGCCAGTGCAACCTCTAGCTGTTGAGCATGTTTTTCCCCATACTTACGCACAACTGCTTTGAAAAAAATAAATCCTTCAGTATTTTTTACTAATACATTCTAACAGGTGTGGCCATAAAAGGCAATGTTTTTCCCCAGTCTTAACACCAGAATTATTCAAGCTTTTGAAGGAGTCTAACAGTAAAATATCAATATATGAGGCTTAAATGTGGCAGAAAGGATGTTAGTAAGTGCAAATGAATGTCACTTTTAGGACAGAACATGGATACATTGAGAAAAGATGAGGTAGAGCACACGACTGAATAGAGAAAAAACCCAGAATTGTATGAACTTATTATAAAGCCACCTCAAGAATCAGAGTCCCATAACCAACTAATTTAGAAAGAGAGAAAACAATTATTTATTTAAGACACAGTATGGTCTACTTACATATCATAAGACAGAATTGCCTAATTTTAAAGTTTGTCTCAAAAGAGCAATGTTATGATATACATCCCATTTCAGATTAACAGAATGTGGTGTTATATTTACAGTACAGAAAGTGTTAGGGTTTAAATATGCACGCTCTCACCCACACATGCACGCACGCACACAGCCCACTTCGGAAAGGGAGAAAAATGTCTCAGTAATTTCAGTTATCATTTAGGTCATTTGAGTCCTCTCCCTTCACTTCAAGTAAATTCATGAACAGGTGCTATTAGTTACAAAGGAAGTGTTGTGTCATTTTTGTACATAGTTGTCATATCTCTTGGGACCCTATCATTTAGGAGTCCGTGTTTTAACACTGCCATGTATACACACATTGTTAAATAGATGCATGCAACACATGCATATAGTAACTTAGAAAAAATAACTAAAAATTATTGCCATTAATACTTCTAGGTTACTGAATCCCCATCAAGGGGATCGATGCTTTAATCTTTCAAAGCATCAGTGCTTTGGTGTTGACAGTGACAGATACATTAGTGATGGAAGATATGCATACATGGTGGCTTAAATGCTGTATACAGAAGTACATCCTTCAGTCATTACTTAGATGATACATACACATTAATGGTTTGAACCTTCCACCGTGAATTTTGAAGGTAGCTGAATAGTATTTTTTCCCCAGATATCCAGACATTCCTTTTTAAATCTCTGTAACCTCACAGCCGTTTCATGAAATTGCTTGAAACTTGCCCAGAATTCTCCATTAGGCTCCTCACTGACAATTTCAGCCAATACATTCTCCCCCTCATCCAGAAAGCCACAGTGAGGTAAAAACAAACAGGTAAATAAAATTGCAATCTAGTTGCAACTTTTACTATCAACCAGAAACTTCTGGGTAAAAGGCAGTAGAGGAGAAATAGGCAGAAGCAAGCAAGAAAAATCTTGTGGAAAATCCAGCTACATCAGAACGAATGGTAAATGCTTTTTACCGAACACTATAGTTTTCTTAAATGACCCAATTGTTAGCATCGACTTGCACACATGGAAACAGTTAACAAGCGTTAAATCATGTTTATGAGCATGCAGATTGTTAAGATTTGCCAGAGTCCTATATGGTTAATTAAGCAACAGACAAACACCAGTTATGTTAACAAAGGCCAATCAGAGGTACATAATCATTTCCTCTCAATTTTAGTGCGACTATCATTTCAAGTGTATTCAGCTGTAGCAGTCCTCAAGAAAGAAGACAGAATAGAAAAATACGATAATATTTAATAGACTAGAGAGATTACTCTTTTTCTGCTATCATGGTTTTAGTTATGAATTTGCACCATAAGTAAATGTAAGAAAGACATCTGTAATGAAAGTGAAATGGAAGAGTTTGACACAAATACAATGATTGAGTTCTTTGTATTACACAGCATCACTTTTAGCCAAATTAACTTAAATTATACGATAGCACCCAAAAGCCCCAAAAGGACAGAGGGAGGACAGCATACCCGACGAGGAGTCGGAGGATTTTAGAGCAAAAGACCAACCATCAGGGGTCATAGACGCACAATGTGGCAGGCGCAGCTCCACTGGCTTCAGGAATTTTAGTCCATGAGGCCCACACATTACCAAGGGGCTAAGTAGTGTTTCACCTACAGTTTAAGAGAAAGAAAAACCTGTTACCACCTCTTCTTGCAATAGGTTCCAAGTCTCACACAATTACATTGCAGAGCTACTCAGCAACTTGGGTTTTAGAGAAAAAAAAGGAACATTTTCATCTGTCAGCAAAGAACAGCACTTAGCAAGATAGTTTTGCAGTTTCACTTGGCGAACCCGAAGTGACTTTCAACGGAAGACATCGCAATCTCAGAATGAAAAAGGATAAAACAAATGTGATGATCAAATCATAATGAGATTATTTTTTGCCAGTAAATTTCTAAGCAAGTGCATCAAAAGAAACAAATCCCCAAGTCTGTAAGCAGCCTTGTTTGTGCTTCTCTCTGCACTACAGCTGAGATGTTCTACTTGTACAGATTTATGGCACGCTGCGCTGAATAAAGCTCTCAGCAGCTCCTTATCCAAGTCCAAAACTAAAGCATACAAACATATAGGTCTATTTTTGGTTTAAAACTCCAAATGTTAATACAAAATTACTCATTGTGGAACATACTATGTTTGGCTTATAAAGATTCAAACTAACTGCAAATTGTAAAACTGCTAATTACCAAAGTGAGCCCCTTTAGTTCCTTGACTTGAAGAAATCAGGAATCTGACAGGTCAGAAAACGTAGATACATTGGACCAGTGGTATGAAAGCCAGACTCACTACAAAAGAATTGCTCAAACTCAATCCTTATTAGTAAGATAGTGAGAAATATACTTCCATTTACATAAAAGTTAGATTGGTTTTGAAGCTGTTTTCTTTAGAGAAACTGAAAAAAATTAAAACGTTGAATACTTTCAAGTGCTGAAGTAAAATTCAAATATTTAAATCAAGTCAAATTAGTTTAAATCACGTGCTTTATAATTATGTTGGTCCTAGATATGAGGAGAGGAAATATTTATAAAAAGTATGCCTAGAATCTCTGCACTTTGGAAGGGAATCTACAATTTCAAAGATTCTTAAAATAAGTACTCAGAATCTTCCTTTATTGCACCAGGTAAGTTTTAAACCAGTACTTAAGTCTACAAATTAAATATTCTCAAGCTATAATTCAAGGCCTTCACCTTCCTTGCAGCTTTCAGTATTAAGCAGAATGTTGCTTCCCTTGTACTACTTGTGAGAAGCAGATACTCTGTATCTTCGTACAGAAATATGTTACGTATTGAAGCATATTGAAGTATTTTCATATTCTGTTTTGTTGTTGCTTGAAAAGAACTGCATTAAATAACAGAACAGTGTTCACTGCCAGCTCTTACCTTTCTCTTTGTCCAAAGGTGGAAGTATACTGTTGTCTCTGCAGACTTTGAAATATATTTCTTGCTCTATTCCCTCTGGAATGGCTCCTTGTGGTATGATAATGCTAACTCCAGTCTCTATGGAGCTCAATACACCACCATTGCTGTTAAATACACCTCTTGCTGTGGCTACAACAGTGTGTCCGTCTTCTTCCTCCTCGTCCTCGAGTGCTGAAGGGCTGAATATAAAAGACAAAAAAGCCTAGTAGTTTTACCAGTACTTTCTTCCTGAAAGTCAGTAGTATACTTTCCTCTAACATTTTAGCAGAGCACAACCTAGAATAGGCTAGCACTTCTTTTAGTAAAACATTAAATGTGTCCCACACGTGACTGTGCAAGACAAGTATGGTAAAATCAGTTAAATTTCTGCCACAAGGGGAAAAAAACCCAAACCAAACCATCAAAAAACAACATTTTCTTAGAAAACCCCATGAAAACTGAAAATGTTCAGAAAGTAGTTAAAGCAAGTTAAAGAACTTCAAGATAACCTGAATCTTGTTTTTTTGAATGTCCGCTTCTGAGACAATACAAAAAGCATTTGCCTCAGCTATATACTTCAGCTTAGTAAAACTAAATGTAATTAATACATGAAAGTTCCTTTTTCCTCCCAAAACTCCAATAATATAAAAAGTAATGTCTTATCCAAGCCACACTGAACCCTTCTATTAGGATGTACACTGAAAACAAAGCCTGTAAAAAAAAAACCACACACCAAAACAAAACAAACAAACAAAAAAACCCCACACCACAAAACCAACCACCAAAACCAAACCCCAACCACAGACTATTTTTCTTCCAAACTGCTGGGATATGGCTAAGGAGAAGCACAGAACATTATCAAATGGCTAGTCTGAGTACATTTCAGATCAATTTCTAAATATCTTCACTCAAAGAACAAGGACATTCAAAGTTTCTAGCAGTCTACAAAACTAGAAAGGATCAAAACATTTCTCAGGTGCTTAAGAAAAAAATATTCACTATTCTGTTTCATTCTGGAGTTATTGAAACATCAAGCAAGATTTCAAATCTAGTTTATGCACTACTATTTTGAAATCAAAGATGAATGAAACACTCTTTTGCTAATATTAGTGAAAAGAATTTAACAGTCAGCAAATGGTTTAAGATTGTAACACTATCTGTTGCTCTTCTCATAGTTCTTGTAGTTAAAGCATACTAGGCAAGAACAAGCTGGTTTTAAGCAGTTTTGTCTGATAGTAAAAGAACCAAAACCAACTTTGGTTTTGCTGAAGTTTATTTCTCTTCTTATAAATACTTTCAAAATATCCCTTACACAGGTACCATGAGGTCTCTAAGCACACAGATTTAATACAACTTGGTGGAACAGCTATCCTTAGAAATTAATTCCATCTTCTGGAAACATAACGAGAGGACAAGTGATTCCTATCTCCCAGAGGACTTATAATTATTAGTATGAAAAATGGGAAATAAAAGCCACATCACTTTCTAACAACAGGATGCAAGATGACATAGGGACATCAGACATACTTTTAAGTATCTATCCAAAAGCTCTTGGATACCCTTTGGCAGATTTCAGAATCACAGCATCAATCTTTCAACTCTAACACCAACAGAAATTGGAAGCACAGGAAAGGAAAAAGCAAAGAAAGAAGCAGCTGTATTTTTCACAGAGGAACTCCTACAGGTTTACTAATGGAATTTCAAAAGCAGCAGCTTACCTTACAGGAATGGCTTTAGGCACAGCATTAACATTATTTGGTTGATACTTAGGCTTGTCAACCTGTACAGCAAAGGTGTCCATCCCACTATCAAACTCAGGAGGCTGCGATGAGCCGTGTGCTTTCAAAATCGGTTGAGGAGAATTTGGAGATTTCGATGGCAACTCTGGTTTATGTTGAGCTTCATTTGGCAAGAGATTATGGTTGAATTTAGGACTTTCAAACTTGCGCTCAAAGGGCCTTGCAGCACTAGTGTAAGGTTTGGTTGTAAAGCGGTTGTAAGAAGGAGTGACTGTTTTCTGGATCTGTTCAGTTCCATTAACAGGGCCTTTGTCAGGGAAGCTTTTCTGAGGATAAAAAGTGGACTGCACAGTGTCTTCTCTAGACGATCGGAAAATTGCTGGCTTATTCTGAGGTGGAGGAGACTCAGACACAGAATTAACTGCAATGCAAATAAAAACACCACAATTTGTCAGTAACTCCCAGATACTTCTAGTCACAGACACTATGGTATAAGAATACATGTTAGTATTCTTAATCTACTATATAAAACATAAATATATATATATAGGCTCAGCTTTTTTGTATGTTCAAACAAGTTATCTATGTTCCACCAAATAGATATGTTAAATTCAATGCTATGACTTCCCAGTAAAAAGATGAAGACTGATTTATACAATGACAAACAAACAAAAAATAAAACCAGTACTGAAATGCTACCATGCATTTGCACAAACTGCAAAATTCAGAAGGATCACCAATCATTTCACAAAACTCAAATCTCACTATATTAAAAAGCTATTTTCACTACTTATTACTGTAAGTTTCAGTTAGAGAAAAACATAGTTACCACAATGTAGACATGCTGAAGCAACCACACAAGCACCTGACTGGTGATATTTGTTACCACAGCAGACTAGTTAGCTTCCCAATTGCTCACCGTCAGAAAGTGCAGGCTTATGATGTGCTGGGATAGACAGGACGGGACTATTAATGGACTGAGGTTGTGTATACTGGACTGAAGGAGCAGGAGGAGGAGTTGTAACTGGCTCATAGCGTTTTTCACCAACAGGCCTATCCATCGATTCAGGATCGGTTGGTTTCCCCCTGTTGAAATAAAAGAAAAAACCCAACATTTGACTGTTAATTTCCTAAGGGCTCTGAGCTCCTGCATTCACTGCTACTTTTTTCTTCTATGATCACCTGAATTCCACCTCTTCCTACAAACAGTAAAACCAATTTTCTTTAATATCCTGTCTCAAGTACAGAAACATTTATTTATAAGCACAAGAGTTTAAGACAACATTGAATCTTTTAGAAGAAGATTAGTAGCACAAACTATGGTAAACAAAAGGCAGATGACATTTCAGGTGTATTTGCATAACTGCCTACAAGATTTTAATTTTTCATTTTTATTTGGGGTAATTTCAATGAAAAAGTGTTCTCTAATTGACCAGTTCTTTGAAATAAAAATACAAATCCACTCTTTGGGGGGTAGTTGTTTTTGAAAAGCATAATTAGCCAATAGGACAGTGGATTCTAATACAGCTTTTCTAAATACACCCAGTATTTGAACAATGCCATCTTAATTAGAAACGTAATCAGCTTAAGCTTCACTGGCTTTATGTGCACAGTGTAGGTAACTTTCAAATCTTATTTTCAAAATATTTTTCTAGAAATATTAATCTGAAAGTATTTTCAATAAATGATAGATTTAATGAACATCTGAAATTTTGGACCACAATATATTGCATTTAGTTTCAGAATTTGTGTGTTTAAAATGTTAATTGCACATAATGCCTGTGACGAAATGTAACAGTGAGAGGACACCTGAAAACATCCTCACATCAACAACAGTCTTACCACTTGATGTTCCTTTTCAAGTAGTCATAGCTAGTGTAAGAGCCAAGAAATCTAGGTGATGGCAAAGCAAACAGCAATAGAAGAATGAAAGAAAATAGTCATTCTATCTTGAGCATATTATTTCTTCACAGTTCTTATGTTAGTCCTAACAGTTCTCATATTACAAGATTGCTGAAACAGAACTACTACTTTTAACAGTGATGGTTTTTGTAAGACCTTTACTGTATGCCTATGTACAATCATCATCTACTATATGTAATATGAGATTGTCAGTGAGCGAGAAAGTGGTCAAGCTCTCAAACTTACAGATACTGAAAATGAGAATGAGATTACACTAAATCATTTGTTACAATTTGTATAAACATAGTTAGTCTAGACATTAAAAATATAAACCTCATTCTAACAATCTCTCATGGTCCAAACTGCGTTAATTTCTACAGTCTTAACATACACAGGATGACTAAGGTTTTGTATTACAGATCTCATACTGAGGGTACATTAATAGCAAATATTTCTATAGCACTATCAGCTCAACTAACAGCAGAATCCACGTCACAAAATGCTTCCGATTATGTTCAACAACAAATCTGACATCTTAAAACAGCTGTTTATGAATACTAGGAGATATTGAAAACCGTAAGTATATTGGAGACTTTCCCTTGGTTTCTAATATTTATTTTGCTTGCATGTTGCAAGAAAATACATTTTACATTAAGACACTCTTCCCTCACCCCTTCACTTTCTGTATGCTCATAAAAATGTAGACATTTTCGACACCCAATGTCACTGCTTCAGAGGACTACATTATAAAACCAAGAGAAGGGCTGATCAACTTTTGAAGGCTTGCTTGATGCCCCCATGAATGTGATGCTCAATGAGCTAAGCAGCATATGTACAAATATATCTCTAGAATCAGTGCTGAAAAAAAAGATCATTTTAGATCTGCTGTGTAAGTTTCTGCTCCCATTGATTCGATATAAAGCTATTCATCCAACACCAGAAGTAGTTACTGCTGCATGCTCACTCACTGTTGTCTTTATTCCAGGTGGGTAGCAGCTGCTTTCTCAAGAGAACTACGCACCTGAAATCAGTGCTTCCCGGAGAAAGGGAACAGCAGAGGGCAGCACTGCAAAACCCCACAGAAAAAACCCACCACACTCCACATGTAATCAGAACTGCTTGTCAGATTTCTCAGGAATTAAAAAATGGGGAAGAGTAGTGCATTTTGAAGGAGGTAGCACAAGAGAGCTGTGGCAAAACAAGCACAACAAGCACAAAGTTGTGCTTAATACATTCTTCTGTCATCAGCTCCTGATCAAGGGTCAGCCACAACCTCAAACACATTGTTCAGAACTTGTATGCAATGAAAGCTGTCCACAACAAAATGCTTGCTTACAACTTGTAAGTATATAAAAGAAGTTCCTCTTATTATTGATATGCCATTTTCAAAAGAATTTCCTACTTCAGTTTTGTTACAAAACTGCTACTTTGCAATGAGGCAGTAATCAACCACCATAGTGAACCAGTGGGCAGCAGGTTATAAGCCTCCATGTACAACAGAACATGTGTTAAACTGCATTGCTGATCTTCACTTCCTATTCAAAAAAGCTCTGACTCTGTTAACAGACATGCTAGAGCAGTTTAAATAGTTAACACAGAACACTGTGTTCCTTACTGCCTCCTCAGATGAGGCTGTAACTGGTCATGTGAATGAACCTAAACCCTACTCAATACAAAATTTAGGTAAGCTACCTCATTCCACACTATGTCATGCAAATGCAGGTAACTACATTGAAGCAAGCAGGAACTAATCCACTACTCTCAGCCACAGGGATAGAAGCATCTTGAATTGCTCCAATCAGATCAACTGAAACATGTCCATTTACAAGTTCTACTATTTTTTCACATCAAACAAACTATCCCTTATTCTACAATTACTAACAAGGCTCACATGCAGATATGGCATTTCCCATACAAATCAGCTTCCGTAAATGGCACGCATTTCTTAACTGGTGCAAATAAAACCCCAACAAATTAGAAGAGTAAACAAATTTGTACACGCACAATAGGAAAAATACACACTATCACCGTATTTGCTTAGTGGCAAAGAACTTTCATACTAAAAAATGAAGAAGTTGTAGCTATTGCTCATGAACAAATAAAATCTGTCCTCTGTACCCAGAATACATTATACGGATTATGCAGGAGGAAGAGATTGCATAATCAACAGTTTCTGTATCATCCAAATTTAGTCCTGGTTATTTCTGGAACAGTTTATTCACAGAATAGCAATTACCATATAAATTCACTGGAAAAAAAGGATGAATAACGAGCAAGTAACAGGGTACAAACTAAAAGCTGGTGAAAGGAGAGTCCAAAATATGAATGCTTTCTCGAGACAGCTCTTGTTTTGTGCTTCCGTGCAAGGACATTGCAGTATGTGTCTAGAAGCAGCACTGTGCAGCTGAGTAGTGTTCTTGTTTATCTCTTTCCACTTCCATTAATATTTTAGCCTTTGTCTACTTGCACTGGACTACTCTGGGTAAGTTTTCTTTCCCGTGTTTGTCCCTTCCTTTTAAACAGTCTCTCATAAGGAAAACACAAAACCCATTTTTGTCGCTCGACATAAAACTACCAGCCTTAAAAGCAGTATAATCTTATTGCTGTGGCAGGAAGATGTGACTTTCTCTTAAATACAAGCCCTGAAGTTATACACTAACTCACAATCAAAATAAAACTAGAACTGAATAGTCAAAGAATGGAAGCGTTACTCCAGACAGAAGTGGTAAACAGAAGTATGGAACAATGGACTTCTTGATCAGGAAAAAAAACATGAATCCTTTAAAACCTATCAAGTTTTTTTTAAAGATTCCAATATTCTCAGTTCAGAGGAAGACACTGGAGATAATAGTATAAAAATAAGAGCAGGATTCCCGAGTCCTAGCTCAAATCCTTTAAGACAAGGACTGGAACACAAGCGTATCAAGTACATGAAAGTACATGCACATACACTTAACATTATAAAACTTCAGCAAACTAGGTTATTATTTCATGCTAAACACCTCACCTACATTAAGGTTGCCCGATTTTCAGCTCCACCTGGATAGCCCAGAGTTCAAGGTGGTACGCAACCAAAGCCATCAAAAATGCCCAATTTTCATCCTGCACGCAGCAAGCCATGAAAGCTTTTCACAGTAAGAGGTACACACACATTGTTATGGTTTGAATCAAAACAAATTTTGGAAGTTTAGGTAACTGCGGAGAGTATTCACAAAGTTTGTGTAAGTATTCTGCAAGATAGAAAGCTCTTTACCTGAGCAAATCTGTTTATGAGCTTTCATACAATTTCTGTATCAAAACATTTCAAATCAAGGAAGCAGAACAACATAGGAAACAGATGTTTCCATCAACAGATTACAATTCTGGCCTCAGCAATATTCCCTGAAGGTTCAGTTTTCTAATGTCAAACATGGCTAATGTGTACAACAAGCCTGTCTGCAGAACAAACCAAAACCTTTGCTTTGAAAGATGTTCAAGCACTGAGTATTAGGCAGACTACGAAAACACTTTGTTACGGTCTGTTAGTAAGTGGTAAGTGAAGTAGTAACATGTTGAGGGTCCTGAAAGCTACAAAAATTATTCATTTTATTTACCAAAACAAAAAAACCCATTTAGTTATGTGTTCTCAAACTAAACCTCTATCTCAAGAGAAAATGACTGACTACAAAATAAACTTCATTTAGGTACAGTGAACCCCTGGAATTCCATTGCCAGAGGCAGCATTTCTGGTTTAGTACTAATACCTCCCTCCTATTTCAAATTAAAAAAATTAATCCCTCCAACTTACTTAGAATAATTGGTGAAATTCAGCTGATTCTGCGAGTGGATTGGTTTAGTGGGCTCTGAGTGATGGCTGGCAGGGACGTGTGCAGATGGCTTATTTTCAAAACTCCTGCGATCAAAGTATGAGAGCTGCTTCCGATAATACTCTTCATCTTCTTCAGGATCATAATGATTTGAACGCACAATATCTTCAGGTGCTTTCACTTGAGGTCTCTGTGGTTCTGGGCCCCTAACCAAGAACAACATACATTATTAAGTATCTGAATTAATAATTCTATTGTATAACCTAGCTACTAATAAAGCAATCAAAATGAGTTCTTAAAATTGCACACCTGCCTTATTAACCTCTATTGCACAGAATTAGATAGCTGTGACACAGCGTAAAGAAAACCTTTATTTCCCTTTTACATTATGTTCTCCCTTTTGTTTTACTTTCTAATTATCTCAGTTAAACACAGGGGAAAAAAAGTACAATGAAGATATTTGCTAAGTGTCTTCCTCAAAAAGGCTGAAAACAATGTTCTTCCCCAACTTCTCAGCAACCATGTCCATGAGAAGTGACTTTATGCCTTGTCTTACTACTGACAGGAAACCGTACTGACACATCCAGACTCTCCACTCTTCAGTTTCCAACTTGAACCACTGAGCTGTATTTTCCTCTGTATGAGATCAGACTATTCAAACTAAATTTCATTTATCAGTTGTGCATCTACCTGTAAGTTGTTTTGTCGTGTTCATATTGGCTTTGAGAAGTTGGTTTTGGGCCACTCACAGTTGTGAGCGTAGGCTTCGGTGCTACTTCTGGAGGCTGCAAAGAAAAGCACAGCACACTCTCTTAAATTCTAACATTTAGAAAGATACAGCACTATGAATAAGAAAACTAAGACTGCCCCTCCTCCCATGCCCCAGAAGGAAAACCAGAATGAAGTACTAGTGAAAGATGAATTGGAGGAGTTTTTAGCATGGTAAGTTCCCCTTAGCATTTTTACAAAACTTTTCAGCTTCTCCTTTTAACACATGCCACAGTTAGGATGCTAAGACGCTATGCCACAAACAGTAAGGCATTCCTCCCAAGACAGTATTTTACTTCTTGCAGTGTAGTTTCATCAGCAAAAAGTAGGAATGAGGAAACTTAAACGCCTTACCTTAACAGCTGATGTATCACTTGGGTCTTTATTTTTTTCCAAAGATGGTGATCTTCGTCTTTCAAATATCTTAACCCTACTTCGCACAGACTGTGGTTTCATGGCTGGATCATCATCTTCCTCAGCTAGAGATGGCGGTGTAGGCAGTGGTTTACTGTTAGAAGGCAAAACTTCTGGTTTGGTTTGTGACGAAGGGGGAGGAGGAAGAGAAACACCTGAAGTACTATGAGAAGGCTCGTATTGTCCAGATTTAGCATTATAAGCTTGAGGAGGACCTTGTTCATAGCCCCTAACATGTGGATCAAAGTATTGTTTTGGTTCGGGAGATCGAGATATGGCTGACTGGTATGGCTGAGCTTCTTGTTTGTATCTACCATGCGTGTCATATCCAACAGTATGCTGATCTTCGTATCGCACTTGTGGTAGGCTGAAGTTTTTCGGCGCATGCTCATAGCGAGGTCTGCCATCATAGGTCATTGGAGGAGGTTCCTCAAAACGAGGTTGTGCTGGATAATAGCTGCGTTCTGTGCTCTCTTCGACATTTTGTCTGGAATCAAGATCCCTAGGAGGCTGGTTTTCATAAGCTGTTCTTGTTTGGTTGTAGGGCTGTTTTTCATCGTAATACGCCCAGTGCTCCTCGTAGGGAGGGACACGTTCCTCATAATGTAGGCGAGGGTCATAACCACGAGAAAACTGATCTACATAGTTTGTAGAATCATACCTATATGTTGACTGTTCATAATCCCTACTTGGTTGTTTCTCTGCATACTGAGCCTGGGATTCATAGATCAGATTTGGGTCTCTTTCCTGTCTCTGTACTGGGTGATTAATTGCTGGCTGTTTTAAGACGTAGCTTTGTCTGGACACTTCTTCATTAATATATGGATCCTTTCGGTACACCTGTTAAAGAGAGAGGCAGCTGCCTTTGAAAAGTAATATTTAAAACAAATCTAAGTTTTAAAGATTTGGTTTAATTTCGTTTAAAAGCAGAGTAATTTCATGTAGCTTTTGCAATCACAGGAAGCTGAACTTGGTGATTCAAAGGATCTCTTCCAGTCCTATTATTAAGCAAAAACACAGAAGTAAATTAAAGGGAAAAGACAGAGGTAACAGTCTCATCTTTAGGGTTTGGTTACACGCTTTTTTTGCAGGGGTTGAAAAGAGTGGAAGCAAATAGATTACATGTTTAAGTTAGTTCTAGCATCGCTGAAGAAATATCTACAGTCACCCAAGAAACTGGATTGGTCTAGATGATTTAAAGTATACAAAGATCTAGAGTCATTTTAGGGAAATGACAGATTTTTCTCAAAGCCTTATTAATAATCAGCTGAACACTGACAAGCTAAAAAAGTCACATGTAAAAATAAAATTAAAATAACAGAATGCAGCCTTTTTTAAAAAAAGTCATCTTTGAGAAGTGCAAAGTATGTAGTTTGAAGCCATGCACACGAAACATTAGATGATGCTTAGCAATTCAGATGCACTGTTTTTTGTAACCTGCATGATCTCACAGGAAAAAAATGAGAAGGAATTCTCCAAATAAAGGTGAAACAAAAAGATCATGTGCGAGCTTGATGTACAGCAGGAAATCAGCGCAACAATGTGGCACAGGTACCTTTGCTGGATCTATATGCGGCGATAAGGATGATGGCTCTTGATCTCTTAGGACTATATGAGCTCCCTCAGTACTTGATGTTCTTAAGGGGCCCGCTTGTGGTTGGTAAGTGTTGTAAGGAGCAGCGGGAGGCTCCTCCAGTCTGACATTAGTTAGGTTTACATTAGCATTTACTGCAGAGGTTGATGAGGTTGCAGGGTTTGATTCAGGCGACGGGGAAAGGTAAGGGACTGCAGGTGAGGCTTCTGCTTTCTGTGAAGTGTTCAAAATATTTTAAATATACTGCTATTGAATCGCTGTATGACTTTGATTTATAAAAAAATAAATTAAATGACGCTTTGATCAACGCAGCTAGATGTAGAATGAAATGTACTGGAAGTATCATGCACTAGCACTTCTAACATTCATTATGTTGAAGATTAAAAAAGCAAAACATTTAATCAAAGTAGAATGGTACTTGAACCCCCTCCTGTCAGAATGAGTCACTAAGACAGAGCAAGATTATTCTCCACTTCATTATAACATACTACTGTTGCTGTTGACAGATTCTTGTACGCACTCATAACACTGGTAAGCAGACTATAAACAGATCTTTTTTGTTCAAGAGAACTTGCAACCTCCAGATCAAAGTATGAAATTCATTTCTTACCGGCTGAGAAGTAGTTGTTTTAAACCCTGAAGAATCTATTCTGAGATTTGGCTGTGGCTGAGCTTGAGAACCGTAAGTAGGGTAAGTTTGAGTTTCATGATGCATTCCAGAAGAATCCTCTCTAACAGGTTCAGAAGAACGCGTAATAGCAGATTCAGGAGGAGTTCCAACCTCATCGTTCAGAGTTTCATCCAGTTCTTGATCAGTGTAAGCACCTCCTTCTGTATCTGTGTCTTCATAATCAGACGTGTGTCTACTGTCTGTGCTGTACATAGAATATTCACTACCAGGAGCTGAGAGGTAAGAAAGGCGGTCATCGTGTAAATCAAGGTCATCACTTGTAGCACCATCTGCCTGTGTCAAACAAAATCAGTTTGTTGAAATACCTTTTAAAGAAAGTACTTCTTAAAATGTAAAGCTAAGAAGTTATTTTGTGAATAATTACGAACCAAACAAATGGAATGCATCTGTCTTGTTCTGAACTGTAACAGAAAGCCTGGTAGTTAGAACAGTTATACTCCAAAACCAGCAGCACAGCAACAGTATGAAAATTCAACAATACTGGATATGACAGGGGAGGAGAAATCAGGTTTCAATCACTGAAGAGGCTACACTTACACCTAAAAGCCTTTTCTGCAGTCTTAACTCTTTGAATCATTTTACTAAGGAGGCACAAAACTGTCAGCATAAGGGAGGGGACAGCACATAGGAGTCCATGGAAATCAAAGTGTTTGGAAAGATACAATGCTGCACTTTAAACTGATATTATGATATTGCAAACAATAACTTGAAGGTATACTTAAGGAGGTAAAAGGAGCTCAATATGAACAGAAATCGACAATCCAAGTATTGAGAAACATGTAGCAACAGCTTGTAGCTGGCACTTTGATATTAGTTCTTCAAGAGGACAGATCTAACGTGCTTAATGCAACATGCAGCTTGAGAAGGCAAATGGAGTTTTAGTGGGGAAGAGAACACCAACTAGTGATTTTCTATGTGTTCTCACAAGTGGGTGAACGAAGTTCTCAGAGGGGTCAGAGAGAACATGAATATGGCACTTGCTTTTGTATTAGTGGAAAACTAATATAGTTTTAATATAATTTAATATAATAGAGGCAATCCCAGCCCCAACTACCAACACAGCAGAACATCCAGAATTTCTTTCATGAAAAAACATCCAAATCTCACAACGTCTTCAAAGCAAGTTAAGTTGCAATGAGCAAATGCTCACACTTACTACAATGCTAGACATGCACAAGGATAAGTGTACAGCTCTCATTAACAGAGTAACTGCCCTAATAGGGTGACATTTCAGTTTTGAGCAGTTTACACAACAATGAAGCATTACTGCTTTAAACTACATCTTCAAATGATGGTTAAAATGAGGAAGAAAAAGGGAAAAGAAACTCAATTCCAGTAAGTATCTACCTATATACCACTAAGAAAAAAAGAACAAAAACAATACAAAAATACAGTTCTGTCATTTCTCCCCAAACATGTTTCTTACCTTTCCTTCCGAAACCCACACTAGTTGATTCTGTTGTTGCTGAATCGCTTCTTTTAGAGCTCCATACCAGCCTTCGTTCATTGAATTCAGGTTAATGGTAGCTAGAAGTACAGCAGGTTAGTTTATGATTTCTGCAGAACTATGGGAAGGATCTGTACCACCAGTAACAAAAGCAACATAAACTGGTAGACTAAAAATATGGGATTTAAATAGTAATGGACATATTAGTATTTAAAGCAACTTTTAAGGCCCCTCAGTTTAAAAAGGATAGGGAACTGCTGGAAAGAGTCCATCACAGAGACACCAAGATGATTAAGACGGTGGAACATCTTCCTTATGAGGAAAGTCTGAGGGAGCTGGGTCTCTTTAGCTTGGAGAAAAGGAGACTAAGGGGTGACCTCATCTATGCTTATAAATATGTGGAGGGTGGGTGCCAAGAGGATGGGTTCAGGCTCTTCTCAGTGAAGCCCAGTGACAAGACAAGGGGCAATGGTTGTAAGCTGAAGCACAGGAGATTCTGTGTGAATACAAAACAATTTTTTTGCCGGTTCAGGTGCCAGAGCACTGGCACAGACTGCTCAGAGAGGTTGTGGAGTCTCCTCCTCTGGATATTCAAGACCTATCTGGATGCATTTCTGTGTGACCTGATCTAGGGAATCCTTCTGTGTCAGGGGGGTTGGACTAGATGATCTTTGAAGGTCCCTTCCAACTCCTAACATTCTTTGATTCTGTGATGTGGTTTAGGACATTTTATCCCATAGGAATATATGGGATATGGAATTTTATGCCATCGGAAATACTGAGTTAATGGTAGCTTAGAATAAATTGAGGCTTCACTTTAAGCCAGACTAAAAAAAATAGTAAAATTTTATCTTCCTATTTATTCAAATGTTTGATTTTAGCTGATGATCCTGCAAAGCCACCAAATCTATCAGAAATGTCATTTTGATGTTCCAGATCATTTTATGTTTGTGCAGCCATATGCAAACAAAGCAAACATCAATGAACTATTGATTCTTAAATGGGGGAGACTGAATATGTCAACAACTGCTTGACTTGGTTGATTTGCAGAAAAGTCTGGAGGAAGAAGTTACTCTCATGTCACTCCCACCTCCCTCTCAAAAATACTAACCCAGTATAGCTAATGACTTACTTGTAAAGAGATGGTGATTATTTTTGCGTAGCTTGTGAGCTCTTTCATACAGCTTCCTGGCACTTTTCCGTGATTCTGGGCACAACCTCATTCTCATAGTCTTTACACCCTGCTTAGAATCAGGATTTAGGAACACTACAATAGGATACCACTGGGCATAATTCAGACGGTCCACTGCATTAGGAGTGACATCTAATAAAGCATGTTTGTCCTGTTGGAATAAAGAGGATAGAGTCAAGAAAGTGAATCATTTACATACTAGATTTAAAAACAAACAAAACAAAATACAAACATTCTCCAAAATTTTATTACCTTTACAGAGTTCAATGCTTCAAGCACTGATTTAAATTCTTTTCCTGCTTGGATAAGAGCATAATAAAAACCAAACCAATTCCAGTATCAGGCTAGACAGGCACATACATTTTGAACTATGAGCTTTTTAATATTCAATTCTGTTTTAAAAAAAAATCTCAAAGTAAGCAGGCACTAAACTAACAATAAGCTGCCTCCTAGTAGTATTCTGCTAATAGGAAAGAAGACTGAAACACCATATCTAGTTTCATTACACACCACTATCTCTTTTTTAAAAAAAAAAAAAAATCACTCAATGCAAACACTCTCTCAAACACACAGCACACAGTATCTCCACTTTGCTGCTAGAATTGGAGGGAGGTTCTCCCCAACCTGGGCATCTGAAAAGCTTGTAGATAATTTTAAGCAAGGAAATACAAATGTGAGGAGTAAAGCCTCATACCATGAAGTTTAAGGAGTATTAAGGAAGTGAGATTGAAGGGCTCTTTCCCCTCGTCCTTGCAAAACAAAAAATTATGTCAAGTCATTAATCTGTAAACTGGGTGGGGAGAGACTAATGACTCCATAAATGAACTAAATTTTTAACTGTAATATCATGCTGTGGCTTTAAGAGACAGAGGAAACAGTTTAAAACAGCTTTACTGGAGAGAGGATAACACTCCCTGGAACAAAGCCTAGATTTACTTCCAGGCTGCAGTTATCACTATGGAAAAGAAAGGGTGGTGGGTTTTTGTTTGTTTGTTAATTTACCAATAGAAAAATGAGAAAGTTACTTTTAAAGCAAACATACTCATTAGGTATTCTTCTACACTGAGAACACTCAACACTTCACTTGGTAATACCAGTTTTACTCTTCATGTGTTAAAACTAGAATGACAGTAAAAGACTTACTCTATCAATTATCTGTTTTATAGTGTGAAGACGAATAATGCCAGAACTACGTTGGTCAGTACCAGCATCTCTTGGTTCACTTTCTGGTAAAAAAAGATGGAGTAAAAATCTGTTACAAGTTGACAACTTATTCTACAATCCCTCATTAAGATAAAGCAAACCTATTCACAGCTCATACTGTCAATTCATATGGAAGACACTCCTCCTCCTTCAAAATATTACACTGAAATCTACACACCAATTTGGCCATAAAAATCACTACAACTGTACAAAAGCACTTAAAAACAAGACAATGAAGTACTGAACTAAAATGAAACTTGAGAAGGCTGTAAAATAGAACTAGTATTACTTTTACCTTCAGAGATTTATCAGCAACCAAATAGTGAAAGAGCTTAGATTTGTTAACATCCTGTTAGCCACGTTTGACAGCTAGACTAATAATGTAGAAACAATCTAGCAAAAGAAAGTTGGCTATTTTGTAACTGCAGAAAAAAAAAATTCATCTCACACTTACTTGCAATTTGAAAGATATCTGGTTCTTCTCTAGCAAGTTTCTCCCGTGCAACATCAGCTATTGGACCAAAAATGGTTACAGGTCTGAGAAACCCAGCTAGAATTGAAGGGAAAAAAAGTTAAAATACACTGACTGCTTTGAACAACAACAAGACACTCTTCAATACATAGGCTAACACAAAGCAAACCACACAATGCTAAGAATGAAGTCGTACCTTCCCGAAGAACAACTCTTTCATAGGCAGGAAACTTTGTCTGGACAGGTTGGGCAGAAAGATCTTCTCTGCTTTTCCGGAGATTTCTTTTCGAGCTACGCAAACCTCTGAATCTCCAAAAATCCGCTCGGTCTCCTCCTGCTGTCTTTGGAAGCGTGTACTGTACACTGGCTAGCTGCTCAGCTCTAAGATGACAACAAATGCAAACCAGTTATGGAGGACATCAGCTTCTGAAGTAATGCTTGACCAGCAAGCTTTTATTTAAAAAAAAAAAAAAAAAACCAACAAACACTACCACCTGATGAATCAAGCTTTTGTTGTTTCTGTATTAGAAAGTACAAGACTGAACTACTGAGGCTGATATTGCAGCTTCAGCTATAAAGCTTTCTAAAGCTTCATACAGTTGTGCTTCTTGTATTGAAATGAAAGCTTTAAGGTTACTCCTGTAGACTATAAAAGAGTAAAGAGCAAAACCACAGATCAGCTACTGGAGTTCTATTTATTTTAAAGCTTTGGCACTTCTTCCTGACTGACCCATCCTATAGACTAGCATCCTGCAGACAAGTCCAATCATTCCTTATACAAATGCAGAATTTAAAACTGTAGTTTCAAACCAGCAGCTTAGCTCTGTTAAAGATCGTACCTGTTCTTGTTAGGTATGATACCTCTTTCAACTTCCTTATGATTCTTTCCAATTCGAATTGCCAGCCATGAACCCAGTTTGCCATTGTACAGAGTGTCCACCACCCGGAACACTTCACCTTTGTTGAAACTTAGTCCATAAGGAGATTCCTTTTCATATTCAAAATGAGTTCTGATATAGAAGGAATCCCCTACATCAGACTCAACAATGCGACGATAAACTGAAATGAAAAAACAAACCCCAAACTATAAAGTGTAACAAGTTCAAGTGATGTCTTAATGTTCACAAGAATTATTCAAAAGCCTCACCTTAATTATCCTTGTTTCATATATACAATTTTACTTGAAGAAGTCAATGTCTCAGAACTGCTCTACTTTAAGCAACGTAACTCTTAACTGCACCCAACCTTCCTGGTCAAGAATCTGGTGCTAGTGCAACCTTAATTCAGTTCCCCTGGAAGGAACAAATCTTACTGGGAAAGAAGCTTGTGTATGCATGCATATCAGTGTAATCATTCATCTTCAACAGTGTAACTACAACAAACTCTCCTGATCCCTCAAGGTTTAATATCAGATGCTAGAGGATATTTTTAGTGAGCTTTTGTTTGTGGGGTTTGGGGTTGCTTTTTTTTCGGGGGCGGGGGGGTGTTTGTTTGTCTGGGGGGTTGCACTGGGGATGGTCTACTGTTACAGTATCAATCTCTAGTCTATTTGCAGCAGTAACCTATCCCAAAGCCAAAAGAACTCAACAGTCTTCATAAGGTGCTGATTTCCTCTAACTCAGAAATTAGCTGTCAGTCCCTAGATTTTGTGTTGTACCAAGCAGTCTACTACGTTGCTCCCAATATACAAATATTTACCATCTTTTTTCTTCTGTGCCAAAATGGTTACTTCTTCACCTTTAGGAAGATCAAGCAAAAAAAGGACAGCTTCTTCTCTGATGATGTTCGTGAAGTCTACATTGTTTACCTGGTATCAATGAAGTAACCAGTTTGATTTAGCATATGACATTGTAACAGATTTAACTATACAATGGGAAATCTAAATAATCTTATTGCTAAGACTTTTTTTTCAATTCAGTTTAATGCATACATGACAAGAGCATGCATCTCAAGATGCCTCCTGGTCCTCTAAAACAGTCCACTTCATTTCTTGATAAAAGCATATCTACCAGAATAAGTAGCTGTTGAGTTTATAGTCTTTAGAACAGTATTATGGACTACCTATAAATATGAGTGGTATACAGAGCTCTCTGAAAATCAACTCAATTACTCTAAGAAATTGGACATAAAACTTACTAACCTCCCCCACCACAGTACAGTAACAGGAGACTTTGATCCAATAAATACATACAGGAAAAAAACAACTGTATGAACTACAAAGGCAACATATTCAATACTACAGAAAGAAAACCTACTTTGGTACAACAAAACATTTGTACTGTTATTATTTTTGACATACCCTGAGAATCTGGTCCCCTTCCTCTAATCCTTCTTTTGCTGCAGGGCTGTCTTCCAGAACACCAGCTACAAATATGCCAACATCATTGCCACCTGCTAGTCGCAAGCCCACGCTATCTCCTTTTCTGAATTTTACCAGTTTCATGCTTGGCCTAGAGATTTAGAAAATACTCACTTAGAGGTGTAATAGCATACAATATCCTAGTAAATTTGAGGCTGAACACAAGCCAATAACTAACCTGCCTATGATTTCAATCAGAATGGTATGCATAGCATCATACCCTTAACTGCTTATCAACTGCAGCATTACGACACACTCATTAGCAGTGCTCCCAAAAACGCACCTCTATTTACTCTTTCAGTGGGGGCTGATTTGTCTTACACTCATACCATGACTTAAGTGAGGCACTCGGACACTCTCTTCCAAAAATGTTCCTTCTTTTAAAGAGATGAGCTGGCATATTGATCTATTTTGGCTCTGAAGAGATTAAGATGAATTTGAGACAAAACCAAACTATGACCTATTCTCATGTACACTAGCATCCATAAAAGAGATCCCAGTTCAGTAGACTGACTCGTTTCCACGTCATGACTTCGTATGTTTCTGCAGTGACCTTTATCCATTGCTCTCTAGTTATCTTGAAAGAAAAAGAACATGGTACAGTATCTCTCCTCTCTCTGGAGATGGGAACAGGGCAAGAGGGGTTGGGGTGCCCAGGGGCAGACAAGCACTCAAATTCTTTTCACCAGTTGATCATCGTAACTGCTTATTTCCATAGAAAATTAACAGATTTAAAAACAGCACAATGGAAGTGCCAAGAAAGTTCAGGAATAACTCTAAAGACATCACCCTAGTATTTCTGAACAGAATTGTCAGCACAGCATATTGGACTTCACCTCAGACTATTTATACAGGTATTCATCACCTGGGATAAAATCTTAGTTTGCTTAAGATCCAGGCAGATTCGAAGAGAGTTTAGAGTGACATTACCGAAGCATTCCATCTTCATGGGTTGAATTTGGTAAAGGACCATCAGATGGACTCACTGGTAAATCCACATCTGGCTGACCTCCTTGTGCATACACTGGCTTTGGTTCTATTAAAACATCAAAAGATTTCAAATGTTCACTTCGTCATTTAAATTTAAGTAAACTTTGCTGTCTCATCTTAAGAGCTTAACGACTTCTTCAGCAGCCTTCCTCTATCCCACTTAAACTCACTTAAAAGTGGAACTTACAACAGCAGAAAACACTCTCACAGTGCCATTCAAAGCAGTGTAATTACTGGTCTGATTATTACTTCAGTAAAAATCTCCAAACTTCCTTTGCAATTCATTAAGTATTCTGAACATCATAAAATTACAAGAACTAGAAAGCTTCATGCTCAAAAGACCACTTTGAACCCTGATTGTCACCTTGATTTATCTGTTCATTTTCTATTGTCTCTCTTCCCTCAAGAATTAAATTTTTAAAACAAAAAAATATGTCAAACACACAAACTGCTGCTGCTTGCCTTGATGTTGGCAGATTTCAACGCTTACTTTGGTTCAACTGATGGGTTTTACGGATAAGCACTTACTACAGCTCAGCTGCACAGATTCTCTGGAGCCACTGGGAAGAAACTGCCACTACAGTCCTCCCTCAATAACAAACGCTAATAAGAGCTCTTCTCTGCTACATAGTCCATCACATTAGAAGATTCTGTATTTAAGGCATATCTCTGCACACTTGACAGAACTTAATGTCAAACTAAGCTGGCTTTGAACTAGTCTAATATCCCTTATATTCCCAACAACTAGGCTATCTTCCTTCCACATCACTAAACAGACTAGTTCAAAATTTGGAATATCAGGCAATTTGGTAGTAATACCTTTTCTAATGTGACTTTCGTCCTTAGCATACAGTAACATAGCTTTTTCCTTTAAGTCTCTGAGAAGCCCTCTGAACACACTCCTTTGGAGAAAAATAAAGCATGACTGTTGTCCTGCCCTTTACGTAAGCAGAAAACTATCACAGAATTTGCAACCTACTTCCTAACCCCATTTTCACTACTCTTCGAAAGACCCTCATTTCCCTATAGCTTTCTGTGAGGCTGATAACAGCCTATGTATTATTGCAAGTCAATTTTACCTGCAGACACAAATTTAAAGATTATCTTTTTGTACCAATATACATCTCCTCCCATTCAAGCTAAGTATTTCTATGTCCTTCCTATTCAATAAAGAATAGAACATTTCTTCTCCATTAACCAAGAAAATCCCCACAGTACTCATTACTAGCTTGCCAGTCCCCTCAAACCAATTACTACTACATTACTTTGCATTAAGAACAATCCCAAGAGTCTTCTGTCCTGGCTGATCTTGTATTATGCCAATTATTAATCTTCAGTGTCTTACAGAAATACAGAACTCATCTTTCTAATCTCACTACCACATCCTTCTTCTATCTTCACAAGTGCAAACTTTATTTGCATCTTTGCATAATACCAATGCAGAAGGTCACCTCCTAGGTCAATTTTTAAGTAACAGCTGTTGCATCAGAAAAACTGCTGATCTCCTTTTCAAGACCTTTCAGGGTTTACCAACATCACAACTCTTCCAACTCTTCACTCAGCTACCGAATACTACGTGCAGAAGGGTCACTGCTCATCCCTTAAGTCTTCAAATATTTTCAAGCTTGAATGTGCTTTTCCTCCTTCTACACAGCCTGTCAAGAACAGTTTCCTATAAACCACCTGCACAGGTCCTTTTTCTCTACTTCTCATTGCACCAAGGTGCCTCAATTCTGTAAGCAAAAATCCTATAAGTCAGTCTTGCCCAGAACAGTGTCATGTCATCTCATCTTACAGGTTTTTGGTTGGTTGGTTGGTTTTGGATTTGTTTGCTTTTAGTTTGGTTCTGTGTTTTTTGTTTGGTTTGTTTGTTTTTTACACCAACAGTCTGCTGCCATTTAGCTTATCCTTCCCTTTTGGAAAAAGGGATAAGGTTTTGTTCTGGTGTTATTAGTTAAAATGCCTTCCTGGTGTATGACTGTAGTTAGTATGTACTATAGTAAACAAAGAGTGTTTTGAGTTGTCTTGGGAACAGTACTTCTAAAGAGGCTTAACTACATCCTTGTTTAAGTATAGTTTGCTACAGTAACTCAGAAGAGCCAGTCTACTGCTTGACTCTCAGATAACAAATGGCTGATTTTAACCTTGCTTGAGAAATCAGTGCAAAACTCTACACCCACTGCCTATAAATACAGCTCTAAATACTGGAGTTTGATCCCTATGGGACAGGTAGACCCCCATAGCTTAGGTTTTCAGGATTAAAATTCTCAGGGTATAAATGAGATTATGGCTACAAAGACTGCTTGTATTCAGAAATAAAAACCAATTAGAACTTGGTCTGGTTAAGATTTTCAGAATCATTCCACAAACATGCAACGGCATAAAGGCTTCACTGGTTATCCACTCTCAACAATATGCATCAGCTAGTTCAATCTTTTACCTGGGAGTGGTGGAGTTTGTTTTTCAGTTCTTTCGCCTGCCACCTCTTCCACAGTTTTAGAAGTATCATCTGTGTTCTTCACAGGTGTAGAGACAGCTCCTGGTTTAGTCATTCTCTCATCTTCTCTGCTTCGAAGACTACATTAGAAAAAAAGATTCAACTCTGCATATAGAATTGTTTCTATGACCATGGACTAGCAAGACTACAGAATAAATTATTTCATTTATGAAGTTCAGGTTTAGTGGATAAAGAATTACCAATTATTACTTATCAAGCTTTTGTTCTCAGACTATCATATTATTAGTAATTTTTACCATTTCTAAATCTGAACATTTTCTCCCCAACTTCATGTTAATAAAGGGCTTCTCTAGATATGGCAGTTTTTGAGAAAGGACAAACTACACTGTTTCAAGCACAGAAGTCAAACACATGTGCTGTATATTGAAAACTGTAATAAGAAACTAAGAAGCAAAGGAAAGAAAGGGAGAAGAGCAATTAAAAGGGTCTTTTTCTCACTCCTCTCTGTAGAAATCATGGATATTTAGACTTATGACTTTGCTGTGATCAAGCTAATTTATCTGCTCCTTTGTGTGGCAGCGCCCCTGGAACACAAGTGCTGCCAGTGTGGCTCTTGGTAGGGCTTTGCAGAGATGAAAGGCAGAACACAAACATATCCCTGATTTCTCAGTCTTCAGAGAGGATGAGGCCTTCAACCCACAGCTATTACCATACAGGAGTGCTTCTCATACACTCAGTCATCCATGTGTTTCAGTAAAAAAGACAACTCACTGTTTCTTATGCATTTCCTATACATGCTTCCAGTATAAAACAAAGGCATATGACAAATTAAACAAGAAAAAAAAATATTGTAAATGATGAGAGCAACTAAAGCTCAAAAGAACACAATGTCTATTCTCTTAGCTCAAAAGGTCAGGTATTTGTATATTGTTCTGTAAAGCCACCAGCGGTACCATGGTAGAACTGAATAAAACATAGAATGTATGCCAAAATGTTAACTGTTATACTGCCATCTACTGAGTAGCAAGTAATTTCATAGGGTCAGAGCAGATGACCACTAATGGTCAGCTGGAAAAACAGCAGTAGTTCAATATACCAAAGAGGCTTAATTCCAGAGCACACACATTAAAAAAAAAAAAAAAAAAAAAAAGGCAGCAAAATGTTCAAAATATCTTCCTGAGAGCTGGCAAATAAGCAAGGCTATGAAAAGTATTTGAGATGAGATAGACAAATCATAGCTTTTTATACCCTGTCAGATTTAACTGCCAAGGAGGGGAAAAAAGGTACTTCCTCAAAGTAACAATGGAATGGGTCAGTATGTCTCAAAGGAGAAGTCTGTACTAGGGACTATGGGGAGGAAGAGAAATGTTTTTCTCTACCAACAGCTAGATGGTGCTACCAGGCAATAATGAGTATCACTTTCCATAAAGCACAAATGCATATAAAAAAAAAATCCATTATACCGAGGAAAGACTGTTTATTTTAACCAGAACTGACACTTCAAGAGTTGGAAGTACTACTTAAGAAAACAGATCCTAGCAAATCTGCTCATCCAAGACATGCAAGAAAGAGTAGAAGAAATAGTAAACATCTAAATACAAGTAGAATGTTCTTTCCTGATGCCATGTGAAGTTTGAAAAGTCAGAAACAAAGCTCAGCTATTCAGTCAAAAATTCTTTTCACTATTTTATCCTGCCTCTTTTAAAACTGTGCTTGAAGGCAGCTAAGAAAACAGAAATGCAGAAAAATACTACAACCATTACAACAATCTGGGAAGACACAGACACCCTGGCATTTTAAGAAATCATCTTGTTATAAACAATTGAAAAAATCATGTACAGCAGCCTAGGTTTCTAAATCTGCATTTGTGCCTTTTTTAATTCAGGTAAGTCCCTTCTGGGAGGCTTCTACAGTTGATTAAAATTGATGCTAAAACCATTACACCTAGCAAAATTAAAAGTAAGCATTTACACTTCTACTTTGTTCCCAGACTTCACCAATGAAAGTTTTGGTTTTATTCCTCTTTCAGATTACCAGCATATTTTCATTTGTAAATAAAATTGTGTAAGCTAAAACCTTTTGTATTTTACTTCCAGCAGCACACTAACTGCCTTGAAAATATTTCCTGGCTTGTTGAAAAAAAGACACATACATTAGCTGTTTAAATATATACTAAGTGTCTTATAAACACAAAATGTTCTTTAGTAGTTTAAACTGCAACTAATTCCCCTGCCCATCCAAGGATTTTTGGGTAAAGAGCACCAGTTAATAAAATATTACCGTAAGTCTCCCCATAAACCCCCTCTACCCATTTCCAAATGTCTCCAACAGAAGCATTATTTCTAAATACTAGTATCTCTGCTTTACTTTAAAAAATAAGGCCAAAACAGCCACAGCTACTCCACAAGGATAAAGTTAATTTTACATTTCCTTTCTGCATAGTCCAAAACAACTGCAATTTTAAGCTGGATATATCAAAAAAGAGCATAAGTATGAAAGAAAACAGCTCTCAAGAACAGTAACTGAAATACAGACACTAAGAACATATCACAAACTAGTCAGATAAGTATCTGTAGCAATATGCTTCTAGACTGGGCTACTGCTACCCATAATACACTCTCCCAACTAAAATGCCTGCAAAATGTTCTACTCTATGGAAGACAAAGTTTAAACAGGAAAAAGCTGATAAAAACGATTGTGATAGAACAAAACAAAAAAAATCACAACAGCTGAAGAGGAGAATTTCCAATTGTCCAGTAAGAATCAAATATTTCACACTGCAAGATGACAAAGGAAACAACATGATGCTGTCACTGGTTCTAGGTGATGAAAACTTGTTAACAACTGACAGCTGCACTTCCCAAGAAACAGATGATGTTCACTGTGTGAACTGTAACACTATTCTTTAACATCTGTGATGTGCCAGGGCCCCTTTCACCTCACCTTTTCCTCACACCCTTTTTTTTTTTAAAATGTATGCCTACCTATTTTTAAATAACTTTCATTCACAAGATGCAGTCAGCTACACACTAGTACCATTAACTGTGGCTATTACCTCAGAACAGCAACGAAAAAAGTTGTCTGCAACACAACAGTTAGAATCTGAAAAATATGAACATGCAGGACATTTCCAAACATGTTTTTAGCATATCTCAAACTGTTCAGCATGAGAAGAGAGTAAAAGCCAAAAGATGTCTTCCTAAACACACTCAAAATTGGTTGATTTTTATCCTATATTCCAGTTTCTCAACTTGTTCTGAAAACAGAACAACAAATCTCTCGCCCTATATATAAATTGACAGCTGTATTACAGAAGTCAACTTCATCCTTCCAGAAACTATGACCTCTACAGGGATTTCTTCAAGCTACCACATCTTCCCTACTGAGGCTAAAGCATTAAACATTTTTGCCACTCCAGTGCCCAAGGTGAGGAACCGGCAGCACAGGAGAGAGTTCCCAAGTGGGAGTTCTTCCAACTGGTAAAGGGCAGCCCAGAGACGTAATCTGACAGGCTTGCCAGCACCTGGCTAGAAATGCCACTCTTCCAGATGGGTCACACCTAAAGCTTATCTAGCTCAACCACCTGTTACTGCCAGCAATGAGACCGTACAGGTAAGGAGGAGTATATACGATACCTCTCCACAAGTATGCTCCAAATTACAGTGCTGAGACCTCTTCTGATCATTCTAGCTTTTTAACTACTGCTCTTAAGAGATTATATAACATTGCTTTATGCTATCTGACCTCCTATATTTAAGATGCATTTTTAACTCTGCCTAAACAGTTCTTGTTCTGCATGCATCTTTTAAAGCTATACTTAACCTTTAAAACATTATCTGCTCAGAAAACTCCTCAAAGCCAGGACACGTTTTTATCTTATTTCATTCTTATTTGATTCATTCTTATTAGCTGGCTATAAATTTTCCAAGTCTTCAGGGATATATCTGGAGTTTTCTAACATCTATTCTCCATTCTTCTCAAGACTGACTATGGATGATTTTCAATCCTCCACAAGCAAAAAAAAAAAACCATACAAATGTAATGAGTCCTTTTTATTAGCAGATTAAGAAGAACATGTTCTAAGACTGTTCCAAGAGACATCTGTGAACTTCCTTTGGACGGAGAACTACAAATGCTATTTAATGCTTTGACAGAAAGTTCAAGTAGCAATTGTTATGGAAACTGTATCCAGGAAAACTGCAGGCACACTGGTGTACCTACCAGTATGGAATACCGGAAGACCCTGCCAGACTCCAAAGCAATACTGAAGCAAGTCTGCTGGTAGATTTCTACACTCCAGTACACATTTGAAAGTGTCAGCCTGTAGTTAAGCTTGTAGGAAAGGACAAAGAGGATTCTCCTGGAATTTCTCTCCTTGTTAGCATACAAACACTTGGCAAAACAGGGTCCAAATAAAGACACCTTATCTTCAATACATTTTAATACCCTCCTTAAGCTCAGTTTGAGGACTTCTTGTACTTTTTCTTCCTCAGCTTGTTGTTCTCGAGCTTCTTTTTCCCCCTCCAGATTTTGTATCAAATTTTTTAAAAATTAAGCAGTTGCAACTAATTTGATCTTACAGTGGATTTGAACTTGTACAAATAACCACTACAAAGAGAAGTGGCTTTTCTTTATGTGGCCCAGAGCCTAGACTTTCTGATCTTGAAAGGGTTATGTCCAACAGGAAGTCAATCCATGCCAAGGTAGCTTTTGTTCATACAGTAGATACAGCGGATGTGCATTCAGAGTCGAGATAACTTCAAAGTTCCTTCTCAGGAAGGATTTAATTCTTCTGGCAGTCTACTCCATAGGGAGGAAGTGGCCATCTACCTAAACCACTGTAATAGGACAGGAAAGCACTAAGACTAGGGTAAGTCAGTCACAGTTTCAGTTTTGATGGATTTTTTTTGTTGTTCTTTCTCCATCCACAAGCTCTTTTCACGCTGCATTAGAAATACACGTCAAGAAAAATAAAGGTTTTAAAGAGACCTCATAACCTTGACAATCAGATCCCTGCATCTGGGACCTTGCTTTTAAGTTTTTCTCACTAGTATGGAGTTCCTACTTGAAAGCAAACTTTCATGTCTTGTGGTCCCTCTAAACAACATACATGGAAGAGAAGCAAAAATGTCTGTAACCCATAATCCCAAACAGCTGTACATGGACAGAAGATGTCTTGCAGGTTTATTAATCCTTACGAGACACTAAAGGTTGAAGGTATGTGTTATTTTCCAATGGGCAAAGCTGTATTAATAGCCAATCAGGCATATCTTAGTTTTATAGGACAGCTACCTGCTGTTTTGACAGCATCTAAAAGTCTTCCAAATACAGGCTTTGAATTTGGAATTTGCATTAGATCAATTCTAACTTTTGCTCCACTATCTATGAGCACTCAGAAGGTAAACTTCTCTTACAAATTCAGTAGAATCTGAAATCCAACACTGAAATTCTATTTTAATAAATTAAAACATCCACATCCAACATACCGTAGAAATTCAAAACAGGACAGATTTACATAATTCAAGACTAAAGTTTCACATTGAAGGAGAAAAAATATCTGAAGTACTACAACAGATAATTTTATATCAATTCAGAAAAAAGTAAAGACTTACCTACTTCAGAATTATCACAAACATCCCGATAGCAAGTTCAAATAGTAAAAAAATATATTCCAAAAGCTAAATCTGCTGTGCATTACACCTTATTTTGTAGGAATTAACTGTATTCAAAAGGACAAAACTTTTAAAGCAGGCCAGTGAGGCCTATGCCTAAATAAAAAGCAAGATTTGAACAAGTCTTCCCAGGTTAGATCTTCAACAGGATCTGCGCTACTTGTCATCTCGAATATCCTTGCAGCTAACTGCTTTCTAAAACCAAAATAAAACTGTGTACACTTCTGAAAGATTATCACTGTCTAACTTACACTGTCACTCATACAGTCATGTATTAACAGTACTTAAAAAAAAAGAGAACACTGAAGTTAAAATTTTGATTTCTCCTGAAGTCCAAGAAAATTTGAATCATTATCAGCAGCATCTTTTAAGAAAAAGAATGCGATATTACTACTACCACAGCTCTGCAACACATTTGTCACACTGTATAAATCCAAGCACTCCTACAACTTACATGTCACATTAAATAGTTGATTTAAAAATAATACAATTCTGCCATCACCTGCCATTGCTGGGCTGCTGTGGAGAATGTCTGGAATGGTCTGAAGGCTCTGACCTCTGGTCAGGAGATCGTGAACGACTGCGGCGGGGCCTGTCATGTGATCGGTTGGAATGATCTGATGCCAGCGACTGAATTTCTGAAATGTCTGTTAAATAAAAGTTGTTTTTTCATGAAATGATTGTAATAAAAATGGTGGTGTGACCTGCTCAAATGGAAATAAGCTTTTGTAGAGAATTTTTATGAAGATGTTACATCTATGTTTATTATTTCAAAACAACAAAACTTAATATTCCTGATAGAACAGTTCCAAGAACAGGAATTCAATTACATTCAAACAAGAATTTACCCATATAACAGTTACTCCAAACTCTTCTCCTTCCCACCCTTTCATCCCAATTAGGTATTTCACATCTTCACAATACAGGGAATTATTCTCTCTCTTTGGAAAATCAAGTTTACTTATACTCACCATCTCTTTCTGAAGCATTAGCAGAATGAATACTGTCAGAAAGATCAGGGACATTCAACAGGGTAGCTCGTTCATCTCGCTGAACAACCATCTTCAATTTGCCTTTTGACCTTTCGATTAGCGTTTTTGCATCTGCCAGGGACATATTTTCTGTCACTGTCCCATTTATCTGGAACAGAGTAATAAAAGAGCAGATATAAACTTAATGAAAAGGACAGTGACTCTCCAGTGAAGACAGTGGTTTTCTGTCTAATGATACTCAGAGTATCTAAAGATACTTATCAAAATTACCACAACACTGTAGAAGACTACTGGGCTCATCCAAACAACAACATAATAGAGACAGAAAATATTATTTAAAAATTATTTATTAACATAAAATATTTTCATCTTTCAAAGACAAAGCCTCTACCACCAATATAACACATCTAAAACATAACTTATGTTTTATGAACTGCTACTACTAGAGTAAGGAGTAGTATGTCTCTCTGTACCAACAGATTTACATCAGTATCTAGAAATAAAACTTGTTAGTATGAATTAAAAATCTCGGGGCTTATTGATTTCTACAAAAAAAGAATAAATCAGTATTTAACTGTAAAGCAAGTTTAGTTTTGCTCAACAGCACAATTCCATACCATTACTTCCACATTACACTGAATGAAGCATGCAGGGCCCAAGTGTCATATCATCCCAAATGTTTTCTATTATGCATTTAGAGTAGGTACTATTTTCTGAATAAGACTGGAGGAATAATATCAAAAAAACAACCCCAAAAAGCTTTTATAATTTTTCGTCCCCTATAAAGGCTGATTTATACTGATTTAATCACAGAGTCACAGAATATTAGGAGTTGGTGATCTTTGAAATAATTTAATGAGAAAGATACATTATCTACTAACAGTAATTACGCTATTAAGGGAGAGCTAATTCCAAGAACAGTTTTATCAATGTGTTTTCCCCCTGAACAAATGCCACCACCATTTACTATACCTTCAGTACTACATCGCCTTCCTGAATATTGCCATCTCTTGCTGCCAGGCTATCCTGTGATATTTCTTTCACAAATATGTGGCTTGCCAACCGTAGACCATACTCTTTATATCACAGCAATAAAAGAGAAGAGAAAACTGGTGAAGATCAGTAAAAAATGAGAGAGGTGTCCAAAGATTTACAACACTGCTTTACACAATATTTACAGTGGCAACAGAGGAAAGTGCACTTGGCACATGAAGAGCTGTAGTGGAATTAAGCTATAGATTTACCATTATATCAATTTCTTTTCTAACTGTGCCTGTAAATCATAGCTGCTGCTCAATAGCTTTATTTAGATGCTACTTACAGTTTTCCCTCTTTCCAACAAGAGGGACACTGAAGACTCAACTACAGTACACAGGACGTATGCAGCCACCAACTACCAGATACCAAGTACACAGCCAGAATTTGTTTATGCTATGTAACACCTTATCCTTAATTAAGCCTATGTATTTTGGAATAAGAAAAACATTACCAAAAATACAACAGCAGGTTTTTAAGTTTTCAGCTAGCTACCGGTAAAACAGGCAAACATGTTAACAGAGCTGTTCACACAGCTCAGGAAGCTCTTAACACATACTGACTGGACATACTGAAGCAGTTGGCTCTTCGAACAGCAGAAAAAGTCTTAGCAAGACAATGACATAGAAGTTACCTTCATTCTTCCTTGATTTCACCAGTGTTACTTTGGTAGGTTTTGCAGGCTGACTGGAAGTAACAGACCTTCTGTCTGACCTTGGCGATAAGCTTCTCTCTCTGCTAGCACTTCGATCTCGTACCCAGCTCTTCTCATGCCTTCTGTTGGCACCCGGACCACCACGGCTGCTTCTTGGATCACGTATCTCTTCATCGTAGCTATCGTCCTCATTTTCAGACACTGGTTCAGGTTCTGGTCGAGCTACTGGAATCTGAATTTTCTTCATCCTTCGGATAGTCTATAACCAAATACTAGGTATCAGCCTCTGGTCATGTAATACTAATGGTGTTAAATAAGTGTCAGAAGCCAACGTAACCCCAAAACTTGAAAGAAAACAAACTAATGTATTTGTGAATGCTCCAAATTCCTGCATCATTATACAATTGTATACAATTATACAATTCCTGCATCACCATTATACAATTCTATCCAACTAATACAGGAGATATTAATACAAACTACCATAAACCTGTTTTTGAGGAGAAGGGTATGTTTGTTCTTGCAGTTGTTCTAATCCTTTCTTCCTTCTGTAAAAAAGGCAAACGGCTAAGAACACTCACTGCAGCGTAACATGATATTCTGTCTTCATAGAGCTGCTTGAATGGTCTCTTTGCTTAAACCCACAAATCACTTACTGGCAAAGCTAAAAACTTCTTCTGCTACCATGTAATCTATTGTATACTCAGTGTCTTATTGACAGTAATTATCCTCAACTTTGAGGCCTTTCAATCTTCCAAAGCAATGTTTATGCAAGCTTCCCAGGAAGGGGAACATTCTCACTGAAAGTTCAGAGTTGGTTTGCACTAACATAGACAGCTGTTTCCAGAATAAGACCCAACCCTGTTCAGTTTGCTATCTGCTACAGAACTGAACCAAGTTACACCATAAAGTTTTCATTAATTGCTTTTCTCTACATAAATCTACATATCAAATACTCAAACTACTGAAAGCCCTGCATAGCTCACCACACATTGTTTTGTATAACCTTTAAAGAATTCCTAAATGCAAAACACAACAGAATTTTTTGCAGCTATATTAAAGCACACAGGAGCACTAGAAATCTGTTTGCACAAAAGCTTTTCTGCAAGCCCTAGCAGTCTCTCTTCCTGAATTAAGGAACTGTTAAACATCGTGCATTTGCCTTCTGGTTTTTGTAACATAGATCTCAAAATTCTACCCTGTAGTGATCACCTGGCCTGTTTTGTGAAGTTCAAAAACCAACCACTTTGAGTAAGCCCACAAAATTATAGAAATTAAGGTAATTATACTTCATGTTGGCAAACAGTTTACCAAGTGTAACAAGAACTGTGTTAGTGCCAGAACAATGGGTGAAGTCCTGCAGCTATACACCAGCCTTGGAAAAACTTGATAAAAGTGCACTCAAGAAAGTAAAGACACATTACAAAAAGATGAGAATTGAGCTTTTGACAAACTGAGAACTTTACCAAAGGAAAAAAAAACAAAACAAAAAAGTGATGTATCCAGTGTCACAGTACCCAAACATCATTCACATGTAAAATAGAAACAAACAAAAAATCATTTTGAGTGACCCGCATGATCAATGTCATGATCATCACTTCCATTTGAAGCATCACACAGGTATTACTGAAGTACCTTGCATCATGCATGCATTTCATAGCAGACATTACACCATTTCACTTTTCCTCTATAACTAGAAAACTTAAATAAGCTTAAAGCTTTAAGACCTTCACTTACAATTTTGGCATTCTTCCCACTTTTCCTCAGCTGCTGAACAGCAAATGCATGCTCGACATTATCCATTGAAACTCCATTAACCATTGCAACACGGTCATTTTCTCTAAATGAAAAACATCACAACACAGGATAAATACTTTATGCCAAAGGGAAGATACTGGGGAAAAAGGTGTCCCTGAACAAACTACCTACATCACAAACCTTCTATACAAACAACTGCAGACAGACATGCTGAGAGCAAAACAATCTGGAGTTTGAACTACCACTGAGAAAGACGAATGCCCCCCAAGTAAGAACCCAGGTACAGTTTGGCACTTACTGTAGCAGTCCTTCTGCTGGGCCTCCTTTCAGCACATCAGAAATAACTATTGATGTCTCACCACTCTGGAAGTGAGGATTATCTCTTCCTCCAGATATTGCAATACCAAATCCAAATCCAGGGGCCTAAAATGTAACATGACATTTTTACTTTCTAATATTTACATGGTCACAATTCACTTTCCTGTGTCAAACACTAAAAGGTCCCAAAGGATGAAAACAGCTTTTTGGAAGAAAGATGGATCAACAGAACATGCAGCACAATGCAATCCAACAACAGGAGAGAGATTAGAAACAAATTTTTAAAAAAATCACTTTTACAAGGCAGAGAGTTTCATCCTACTCAATCTCTCCCAAGAGCAAAATACCAGCATTCCCATTTTCATGGCCTGGGTCTCAGGTGGTCATCGCTAAGATCTCAATCTTCAGTTTGAGATACTGTGTTGAGATACTGATTTGAACTTCTATCACTTCCTGCAACACCTAAAACTCTGAGGTTTCATATTATGGTACTTACCCAGGCTGACCTCGCTTAGCTCAAGAATTGACAGGATCACAGCACACAGTAGTATGACTGCAGGCTCAGTTCTTAGGAATAATACCAAGATCCCTTGTACCATTAAATACATCAAAACCTTGTCAGCACTTGCAAATCATCTGCATCTTAACAAAAGTAATTTGCTTCAATCTTTTCCCTCTAGGGTGACCTGCCACTACAGCAAGGTCAATGCCTCTGAAAAGTTATTCCTGTTAAGATATTTCAAGATACAACAATGATGCATTTCTGCCTGGAAGCAGTGAGGGTGGGAAATAAACTTTCTAAATATAACTGATTTGCAAACTATCTAGCTCTTCTGTGATTGCCCAGAAAATACTGTCAGAAAGACATTACCATTTAAATGCTGTGTTTTGCTCAAGAATTTGTTTTGAAATTTTTGTCCCTGCAAAATACAGTCACTGAATAAAAAAAGATCAGGTTTCAGTCAATTCCTTCCCTTATTTTACAAAGCATATACTGTGTGCTGGCAGACTTACGCCTTTCTTTTCAGACTTTTTGACAAATACAACCCAGTTTTAGTTTGGCAATGAGTTTCATAACCCTACAGTGACAGCAGAAGCAACGTGTCAGTCTGTATCTGGCTGCAAGACACATCACGTCCAGGTTTTTGGACAGTAATTACTGTTCTAAAAAATTTGTTTCCTATTTCCCCCCAAAAACAGAGGTCATGAAAAGATGGTTCAGATTTAGCCTGCAAACAGTGAATAGGACTATACAGTAATGAAAAAAAGATTTGGAGATTCGCTCTTCAGAAATAATTATTTCAACAGTTAACATAACCTTCTGCCATGCAAGAGGACAGCCTAAAGGATCATAATCACAACTTGTGACCAGGGCTAAGGTTTTCTTTTAGTTTTATAATTTTTTAAATAGTCAAAGAGAATACATAATAGCCTATGAAAATACAGAACAAAAGCCTCTTTCAAAAGAGTAATATTTCTCCTTTCTCATGACACTGCTTCATCCCTCAGTTTTCCATTACTCCAGCTATCAGAATTCCATTTGTACTATATTTGGGTGGGAAAAGAAAGGGAGGAAAGAGATAATAACCAAAGAGATTTATGTCAAACTTCCATTTAAAATGTTCTTCTTCCTTAGACCATGAAAAAAAATTCTCTCAGTTCTCTACCCACGAAACAAAATACAATCATCAGGCTAAGGCCAGCAGAGATGCAGAAACTCACTGTAAACCTTATCCTGCTGCTTGTCATTTCATTTTTTTTGAGTAGATTTGCAAAACAAATCACCAATATTAAGATAAGTTTCATACTTCCATGTTCTTCTCAAGAAACCCTGAAACAATGCAGTGTCATATACAAACACCAGCTGAAAAAGAAAACAAGTCAGATAAAGGCTAATAACATAATGCAGATCCCTACAGATTATAGAAGATATAAAGACTATCTTCACTAAAACTGCATTTAAAAAAGAAAAAGCCACATCAGGAATCCACCTGTCAGATGTTGTGACAATACAAGGAAAAAAAAAACCCACACAAAACCAAAACAAAGACAAAACCCCCAACCTCTACTGTTTTGCTCTCTGACAGTGAGGCAGAATCAGAAAGGTATGTAGATACCTGGTTTCTGTTCTGTGGGGGAAGGAGACATCTTACACAGACAGAGAGAACTGGAGTTCCAAGTATGAAGAAATTCACATAATATACAAAGTCCTATAGCCTTAAAAGTCCTTTACAGTTAAGTATATAAAAACAGAAGATCTCTCAATAAAAGATAAACTGTAGTTTTGTGATAAGCTTTAACTGAACTTGAAATTGGCTCAATTCTCCTTAGAGCTAAGTAGCAGTCCAGGAAGCTGGCAAGATACTTAAGGGAACAAACCCTCTTGGTTACAAGTTCGAGCCTCTCCTCCCCTCAAAACAGATTCTAATAAGTCTTTTGACAACAGTGTTGGAATTCACTAACTACAGCAGTCAGATGACTTATATGCTCTGCTTCAGCTTCTCTAAGATACCTGAAGCAGATGGTATTTTTAAAAAAAAAAAAAAAAAAAGGAAAGAAAAATCTGATGCTTGAGCCATAAAGTGCCTGAACCAGTATACTGCAACTACTGGGATTAAGTATACTCTGTCTCTAATTTGTAATGACAACCCTGGAAAGTAAAGGTCATGTCACAGCCTCTCTGGGCAACCTGTTCCACTGTCTCCCCACCCTAACAGTGAAGAACTTCCTCCTACTGTCTAATCTAAATCTACCCTCCTCTAGTTTGCATCCATTTCCCCTGGTTCTATCACTACCTGACCTCCTAAAAAGTCCCTCACCAGCTTTCTTCTAAGCCCCCTTCTCTGCTTCTCCCAGGAGAAATTACTAATGTTTTAGACAGATTTGTTCTGGATTAGAGTCTTCCAGTGACTTGTCCAGCCTCATTTCTGAAAGCAAATACTGACAGAAAGTACAAAAAAAAGTATGGTGAATCCCAAGAGTTTTGCAGGCATACCAATAAAACAGGAAGCCAGTAACATCAAGCCTGACTAGCACCCACCCCATAGAAATCCAGCACATGTTAAATGTCATCAACTCCATCATTCACAGACAGCTTATTGCCCTCAGCTAAGCCAAAAATCAGAGGGACTTTTTAGTGTGTCTCACTAGAGAAAGCAAGTTCAGTTCTTCAAAGTATTTTCTGTGTGGCTGATAGTAGATGGTCTTTAGCAGTTCTGTAGCTCAGCCAAGTGGAGCAGATAAACTCACACAGAAAATATTCCACAACCACTCGGTGTTATTTCTAGTCTATTCCAGTTCTATTAACTTCTAGATATCTTTGAGGATAAGTGAGATCTGGATACATTTCATCTCTTCCAACTGAAGTGAAGTAACCTCATTTACTTGATAAACTAACACTACAAAAATGTCACAAGCAAAATATCAAAAACCCCACAAGCAAATACACAGTTGCATGCACCCTTCCCCATGCTAAGGATAAACTTTAAGCACTAATTGGATAACATTAGCATAGGAGTTTTGGTTTTGTTATCTGGCAGTTATCTGTTTTTAATTGGCTAAATTAATGCTGTCAAATTTATTAACAGTATGTGCCATAAGCCTTCAACATCTAAATGAGATACTTACTCAAAACAGTTAAACCAGGACAGTTGGCAAACGTTTGGCTCAAAAAAAATACAATCAAAATCATAATCAAATCACTCTTTCACTTCTATAATATACAAGGACTTCTGACTATGCTGCAAACACAACCAAGACAAGCTTTCTAATTCCTGCTTCTTACTGCAGTATTTTTCAAGGTAACACCGTCTTGCAGCATTTCATTATTCCTTTGCACACTGATGGAACTTGTCATTTTCAGGTTGCACTCAACTTACTGCTCCAATTACACTGAAAAATATCCCCTGCAAGAGAAACCACGAAGTCTACTACCCAAACTTGGATTGCTACAGCATTTTTCATTTGTTTTTGAATATAAGACAGTACTGACTTAATCAGCAGCATAAGAAAAAAAAAACACCATAAGTGCATACAGGTTCCAGGGAATGACTGGACAGCTTCAAGAAGAAAACAAAAAGGGCAATTGCATATAGAAATTACACTTCTTGCTCGAGAACTTGTTGGCCTGGAAGTTTTTGGAAACTTGAAGAATAGCCTAGGCAAGTATTACTACGCATTTTTGGTTTTACTTATACCTTTCTTTCAAAATGTGGTTGCAGTTAAAGACAGGTGTACTCTGTTAGGCAGTCTTCTGCTCAAACTGAACATAACTGCTCTCTTCTTAAGAGGGCAGGTACCAACACAGTTATTTTGAATCGACAACACTGAAGTCATTAGAATCAACAGGTAAAAGGTTTGCACAGAGAATTAACAGTTTATCTGACCAGCTGACCTACTCATACACATTTGCAGTAACAAAGGTCCATTCATCTGGTCAACACTACAATTCTAAAATGCCTTGATTCTATGCCAAAAACCTGAAGGAAAATGATGTAACTTGCTCCCTGGAAAAAAAAAAAAAAAAACACGACCCCAAAAACTCTTGTGCATCTCTGTTTTGTTGGAATGAAGATAGCTATTTGGGCCATGATTCCATGCTTGTTTTAATACTGAGCTGCTGACAGAAATGGCATCCCACCTTCTTTTAACTTTCTCTAAGCAGCTCATTCCTTATTGCATTTCTTGCACAGCTTCAACAGAAATTAATCTGAGAGGAAGAGCCAGTCTAAATGTAAATGCTGCCTTTCTAGTCACTGATTCTTAGTATACATTCCTTTGTAAGGTGCATGTTCTGAACACACTTCAGCCACTGATTTAAGAAAGTAGAAAACAAAAAGCAGTACTGAAAACATTTCTTTATACTTAACTACACTGTTTTAAGCACCTGCAGATAATGTTTAAAAACATTTTAGTATAGTTACAGCACAATTGTTAAGGACCACTGAGATGTCAAAACTACTTTCAGTTGGGTACAGAAGCAATGTAAAGCTTTGTTTCTGGCATGGTTATTTGTAAGCAGGCCTATCTCTGAAACCCAACAAACAAAGAGCTGCTGTCAAATAGAGCTTTTACAACACTTCTCAACTTAAACAAAGGAATATGACAGTTTCCTTTTCTTTTACTTCCTGACATCTGGCTTTTTCCTATTGTTTTCAAAAGCTACCAGTATCCTGCATTAGGCATACACAACCAATTGTATGAACTTACCCTGTGAAGAGTCACTGTGTGTTGTTCCCATATAGCTGTTTCTTCCATTGTTGTGCTCTAAGAAGAAAAGAACCCCAGAGATTAGATTTCACTGTAAATGGCTCTACTAAACAACTACCTGTATAAAACCACAAATAGAACCTCACTCTAAAGTGACATTAATATTCATATTAAATAGCTACAGAGAATCTGAGCTGGCTCATTTGTTACACATTTCCTGTCTTTGTCACATCTGAACTTCCCATGCTCTTATGGAAGGGGGAAGCAAAGGCAAAATACATTTCTAATCACCATGTATTTCAGAACTTGAAGTTATGAAGTAGTTTTAAGAGAAAGACTACAAGAAGCATTTGTAATGTAGGCTCTCTTGGTTGCCCATTAAGTCTACAGTAAATGAAGCTAGTCCCAGTCTCACTTTCAGTTCTCCCCTACGATCATTTGTATTTATTCTAACTTACACACTTTATACTTCTGGGAACATTCTCCTACTGCTTGTTTTAACTGCATACAGGTTACCACTAATTCATGAATGCCCAGCTATAGATTACAGTACCTGTGCTACTGTATTATGCATACAGGTCACATTTAACAGACTCCACAATTTAGTGTGGGCTAAGGTGGTGTACAGGAGCAAAGCAGAAATAAACAAGGCCCTCTCCAGGGGAAGCAGATTAAACAGTAACATTATGACAATATTTACATACCTGCATTTCTGCTTAAGAGCAGAGACACTTATACTACTTAATGTGCCACAACAAGCAAACATTTGGAAAGGGAAGATGGCACGAGGGAGGAAAAAACAGCAGAGCCACAGGCTTGAAAACAGGTAGAAAGGCAGCAGGAAATACATAAGTGAACAGCATGAAGTCTCCTCCTACCCTGCTGCTATATTTTCTACCTTTCCAGAGGGAGCGCCCCGTGTTTGGCTCCATGCCCTCCCCTCTCCTAAGCTAGCGTTCCACTACCTAAAGAACAAAATCAGAACACAAACATCTCTACAATATCAGGGCTGGTTTTTTGCAAATCTACTTTGTTCTTATTTTGTTTCAGTTACAGTAACTCAGTCACTACAACAAAAACCAGCCCTGCACTGTACCAGAACAGCAGCAGGAGCATTCACTCTCACAATCACAAGTGTCTGAAAATTGTATCCCATTTCATAACATCCGAATTTGCAACTAGGTTTAAAAACTGAGTTATTCTCATGAGCCGAAAAAGCTGTGAGGTTTTTCCCTCCACTTTTGTGCTCTAACTTCAACAGTTAGGATGTGCTACATTACTGCTCATTTCTCTTTCAGGGTTCACTTCTCCTGAAAACGTAGGTGCAACTTAATTGGGATATATTTCATTCAAACAGCTTTTCTTCTCCCCTTCATTCAGTACCTAAAGTTACTCTTCTGCATTGCAAACTGATTCAACTCTACCCCAGAATAAGGTTTCTCTCCAGCTTTTTGAAAGCGGATCAAATATGTATTAAAACAGTAACGATTTACACATACAAAGCCATCTTTGGAACAAAAGAAAACTTTTTGCTTGCTAAACAGCTAATGAATACTGATTTTCTTCCCTATTTCTGATGCTCTCATTCTGTCTTAGTTTTGGCAAGAGCTTCTCAGGCTAAACATCTAACTAACGAGGGAAGAATATCTTTGAAAGTGAACTTCTGAAAGAAAAAAAACTTTTAAATAGCTCCTACTCAAAACAAGAAAGTGCATCCGGAATCCAAAAAAGGACTGTGAAAGTCACAACTCACTTTTTGACTTAGATAATTGCAGATAGAAACAGTAACCTATCAAAAAGGTCAACCTGACTGGCTCATTTATTGCATTTGTCCTGGCATGGCCATGCAGGTACAATACTCTATTGGCAGTGAGAAGCATTTTCACACAGCAGTTTGGCTAACAAGGTACCAGATTTCAATGGCTCGGAGTTGTTGTGCCTCACACTTGGACCCCAGTGCAAAGAACACAGTGCAAACACCAACTGGTTCTCGATGTGGCAAAGTGATAAAACCCAGTTTAACCAGCTAGGCACTGCTCCCACAGGATTGGGGAAATGGCAATCCCAGAGTAAGAACAGTGTAAGATAACAAAAACAGTAAGCAATGATTAAGAAAAATGAAAATTACCTATATAAGATGCTTCTTACAACTGTGAGAAGACTTACTACCTCACAAAAAAAAAAAAAAAACCCAAACCCAACTACAATTAAAAAACCCCACCACAACCAAGACAAAACCTGGGGGGAGAAAAAAAAAATAAAAATCACCCACAAAGTCACCAGGCCTTTCTAAAACCAGACAGGGTGCTCACTTCCCTGTCTACTGACTGGGGCTGCCATTTTTATTGCTTTTTCCCTAGGAGCTCAGTCTTTCCACTTTCTAGGCTTGTTCCGCTTCATTTTCTTGCTCACACTATCTCCTCTACTTATCTATTGCTATCACCTCCTTTGGATTTTACTAATACGTTCACTTCAAGTTCCCAAGACTTGGTAACATCAAATATCCATTAGTCACATAGCAAACCAAGTACTATGTTATTTTCATTCTTTCTGCATGCCCAAGCAGTCCAATCAAGAACAGTGAAAACATTTTAAAGGCAGCCTGATGTGAACTGTTGGCTCTGACACAAACTGCTTATGTGAGTTGAATTTCTTGTCTGTATGTAAAGAATTGCATTCACTCACAAAAGACTAAGGTTGATGAAGGCCCTTGAAGGTATTCAACTCTTCTAAGCACTGACAACTGAGCCAGAAGAACTAGCTTGTGCTACCATCAGCTGAGGTCCCTGTTGGAATGCTGCTCTTAAGCCATATTCGAAGTGCTCCATTTTTCATGCAACATTTGAACTTCAGGAACCCTTTAACAACTCCATTCCTAAGTCTCTAGAAATGGCAAACAGTTCTTGTAATTAAGGAGGAGGAGCAGACAGCATAGGTCTGCAGTGATGGTGCCAGCCATGCTGACTCCTGGTGCCAAGCTTGGTATCTCAAATAATGTTACACATCGATTTAGGTCAAATCAAGGTGACTCAGCAAGAGTCAGCAGAAGCAATGCATACAGCCTAACACCCCAGAAACCAGGAATATGACAACACTAAAATGCTGCATTCTAGGTAACTTAACAGAGGTCCTTAAATATATTTGAAATATGAGTGGACTACTGACTGAACTCTGCAAAGTCCAGATACTATGTCTACTTTACCTATGGCTCTCTACTTGTATTAAGAACAAAAATAGAAAGAGAATGATGGTATAATGACATCAATGTTGAAAAAAGATTTTTATGGTTATGCTTTATTAAAATTAGATTTTTCTTAAGCTCATCTTAAACATCATATATAGACAAGTAGTAGCATTCCCTGCTCTGTATGTGGTGACTGTTTTTTGGGTTGGGGGTTTTTTTAATTATTATTTAAAAGGAAAAAGTCATACATAAGTTGAAATTCATGAATATGGAAGTAATGCAATTTATCATTTGCTCATTCACTTGGTTTGTTCAGCCTGGAAGAGACTGAGGGGAGACCTCAAAGTCCACAGCTCTCTCTTCTCTCTGGTGACGAGCGAAAGGACCCAAGAGAATGGCATGAAGCTGTGCCTGGGTAGGTTTAGCTTGGGTATTAGGAAACAGATCTTCACCCAGACGGTGGTGGACCACTGGAGCACGCTCCCCAGGGAAGCAGTCATGGCACCAAGCCTGACAGAATTCAAGAAACATCTGGACATTGCTCACACATGATGTGATTTTTGGGGCTGTCCTGTGCATAGACAGGAGTTGGATTCAATGATCCTTGTGGGTCCCTTCCAACTCGGGACATTCTATGATTCTGCACTCAGAATCTCAGAAGTATTCTTGTTCAGCTTCTTCATCTTTGAAATTGTCCTGAGACAGAAGCATACCAAAGTAAACATCTTTCCAGAAAGCTCCTTTTGCGGGCTACAAGGTTCCTTCAAACAACAAACATTTTTTGTTCCCCTTATCATATTAATTTCCTGCTTCTCAAAAGCTGAGCTTTTCATTTTTCTCTTTTTAAAAACATGCCTTTTCTCATACAACTCTGTACACATACTAAGACTGAATTTCACCTAAGGATTAATTCTGTGCTTAGGCTGCAATGTTTTTCCTTCAAGCATTCTGAAGGGAAAAAAAGCCTTTCTGGCTACCAGTTTGAGCAATGCAGTCATGTTTGCAAACAGCATTGTTCAGGTTCACCTCTACCACAGTTGGAAAAGCTGTTAGCAGCAGCACTGTAGCCACTCACAGGCTTGAGAAGACAATTCAAGTTCATGTTTGGAAAACAAAGACTGAAACAGTCACAGAAATAGTATTTTACAACCAAAATAATGAAAGGTTCCTGAGGTAAAGTTTCTTGCAGTATAACACTTACTTTATTAGACTTCTACACCTAAAGGAAAAGCTCAGGCCAAGGCCAAAGCTCCAGTGTATTCCTGAAATGGAAGCCAGAACAGTTTCTCAACATTTCTCTGCAAATCTAGGGGGACAAATCTAGGGAGGAATTATGTTTCTTGTTTTAACTGAACTGCTTTTCCTAAGAAGTTAAGTGTGTCAAGAAGGACAAGTTAGACTCCAAGCAATTTTTTGCTTGGTTCTGTTTTGACACAAGGTCAAAGGAGTTTTTCATTCACCTTCTTCCTTACTAAAATTCAACAGTAATTTCCTATAAACACAGTAAGTTTTCAATATCTACTGTTACACATTTCTGCATTTCTCACTAAGGACAATACAACTATTAGATTTTCAGAGAAAATCATAGCTAAGTATCTACACTAGAAAAGGCAGACTTCAGATTTTCCTCTGGCCAACACATGAGTAACCTACAGTGGAAAGCAATGAAGTACTTTCAGTATCTTTACAAACCTGGGTTTGTGGATCAGCAGTGACAGCAGACAACAAAATGAAGCGACTACTTCTGCTACCTCAGGGGGCATATTGTTTCTCTTCTCCACAAAACACAATAGAGAGGAAAGCTATCTGTGACATACCCAAGACTCTGCTCTAACCCTTTCAATCACAGCAAACAAACCACAAGAAATTGAATGACCAGATCACAAACTCAACAACTCTCTATAACAGAGAATGCTATCTTTGCTCCAAACCTGAATCCTCATTTTGCAGTTTCTGTACATCTTACTTCCAACAGAGTGTGATATCTAAACCCATCAAAAATTCCTAGCTGTTCTTATAAAATCATAATAACCTTGAGAAACAGTTTTCTTATTCAACACATGAAAAAGAAGACAAAGAAGAACTGGTAAAGGGCTGTACCAACAGAAGGAAATAAGTTTCTATTTAGTCAGTCTCTTCAGAAGAATGCACCAGACATTCACAGATATAGCTAAGTGTATTTCTATTTTGCTTCTAAAATTAAATCTCAGTTAGTCTTGGGAAGTCCACTTCAACAGTGGGATGCTGTTGAACTTCAAAGTCTAAAAAGTTAAATGCAGAGTCAATACATTTTGATTGCACTCTTGGGAACAGAGACTGGATGTGGTCCTTGTAACCATTAGCATTTGCAACTGTTAGCCAACCGACCTGCAGACATTCATGTACCTACGGGGTGGTATTTACCATTCATTTAACAAAAAAAAATCAAAGGCAACACCCAAAATAACCAACTTCCTGAAGAAGTTCAAAAAACTTCAACTTGCCCAAAGCAGGGAATTAAGAGATCATTTCTCTACACACAGCATCTTTCAGCTCAGTTGAGCAACGTGTGTTTCCAACGCTGACTAGGAGGACTTCCTACAGAAGTTCGATGTCCTTCAAACCTTTGTCACTGCCTAGTTAAACTACAGCCACCTTACATTCCAGCAGATTCCCTCCAACCGTTATCACAAAAGCTTTGTCTTATACTGTCTTTATACAATATAAGCAACGCACCACATCTACTCTACAGAGTACCTTAGAGATATCTGAGCTATTTCACTTACTAGTAGCCAACTATTAAAGCACGTATAGCCAAATAGGAGGGTATCTGGGGGCAGGAGAAGTGCAGCACATTGCACACTGCTAAAGATGGCCGTTTGCACTCTGGAACGCAGTAGACTTTGCTAACAGCCTATATCCTTGGGTTTTTACTTAATCATCTCTCAATGCAAGGAGGAAAGACTGTTCCCTTTTATGTATTTTTGAGAAAAGACTCAAGAGAAACCAGAGCAGCTCAGGGACTGCTGCAAAAACAAACAACATGCACCTGATGCTCTTTGACTACCTCTTTTACACAGCAATGCTAAGTGGAAGAGAAAACACTATTAAAGCATCATCTTGTGACATCTCTTCAGAAAAAAATTCTCATTCATCACTGAAGCTGAGAAACCAGTCTTTAGTCTCACTTTCTGTCAGAGTGTACATCCATGGAAGTGACACTGACCATCTTTTTTGGAAACTGAATACTAACCTTACTCTATCAAGCAGATGCACAAAACACCAAGAAGTGACACAGTGCACATCACTTCCCCCCCCATGCCATTTCATATACTGCATGGGTCCCAAGCTCTAGTCAAGACTTCCACTCTTCCCAAATACTTTTCTATATTCAACAGCCCACTTCATGGAAAGCCTGCTTTAAGATAGACACCATTATTAAAGCTATCTTCAGATAACAATATGCAATTAAGTTAAAAAACAGAGTATACAGAATTCTAAAAACTCCACATTAATAAAATTAACTTAGTTTTACTTAATGTAGAAGTACAAAGTCTCCACTGCAATAGTACATACATACTGCCTAGACAACAGAAGTCATCTTTACATCAGCAATAGTAACCTTGATAAAAAAAAAAAAACAAAAACAAAAACAAAAACCAAACCCAAACAGGATTCACTTCATATGTATTTTTAGTAACAGGCTTTTTTACCATTGCACTCTATTGTCCCTATGCTTCCACAACTACATACCACTTAGTAAGATAATACCTTACTAAACACAACTTCCACTGCTTCCTGCTCTAAAATTCTTAAGATTACTTGCTATAATTCGAACACTTAGATACTGCACATATCTTAAAAAGTATCTTCTTCTAGTTTTCCTGATGAATTTTTCTGCAAGACATTTGCTCCAACATTTTTTTCTTCTACTTTTGGGCACTGTTATCTCTAAACTGTAAGAAAAAAGTGCTCAATATTTAAGTAATCCTATCTAATACCCAGCTTCTTTTTTAGCATGATTTACTTTTCCAAAAAGGTTTCTCAAGTCCCAGCCTCACACATCACACAGCTGACATCCATGGGTCATAAACCCTTCTGTTGTTGCTACTGCTCATACCAAAAAAAAAAACAGTAGACCCTGCTTCCCTGAACAAGAACAGTATACAGAAATTTGGAGGGATATTGCATTCTAGTGAAATAATTAAATACTGGATTACTGACCCAGTTAAATCTGAATACTGATAAAAGAGTTTATGACACAGGCCTAGTAAACACCACTATCCCTGAATGGCAGAAGGCTGACAGGAGTAAGAAGGCAAACCAAACCAGAATGTAAGACCTAAATACAGATACATCTCAAATATCTTACGTCAACTTACTTCAAATGAAGAGTACCACTCAAACACCCTGGTAACAGTATCAGCCAAAGCCAAGCAAAGCTTACTAGCTTCATGATCTCTAGGCGTGGGAAAACTGTGCTTTAGAATTGGGGATCCTTGTCTGCTTTGGCTCTTTCCATTTTGCCTTCCAGCTGGCAGTGAAATCATGTAGGATCACAAGCTCCAAAGTGCTGGCAAGCAGTGTTTCACTCCAGCCCAGTATGCTAGCAAAATGCAACCAAAAATCACACCAGAACAGAAAGGCTAAAACAGAAGGTGGTAAGCCAGGTTTTCCCCCCATCAAGTGATGTAACCAAAAAAGCACAAATAGTTTGCACTTTGCTTTTGGCTACATTGTCTTTTGTTTAAGTCATTTCTCTACCATAATGACCTCAGTCAGTATCATTAGGACACTGATTCCAAAATTAGAGTGTAGCTTTTAATATGTAATTGAAAATATTCGTCTTCCCTTCATTTACAGATCTACTTCAGTTCAAATATCATTTTTTCCCAAATTGTTTACAAACTAAGATCTACAAGAAACTCAGTGGTATTTTAATTCTTTAAATCTCAAAATGTATCTTGAAAAGCACTTCTATCACAAGTAACTGCTAAAGCAGCACACACCACCCTCCTACTTGTTTCCATCTTCAAAAATATCCCTCTCCTTCCTATTACACTTGTGCAAGTATTCTACTTATGTATGTAGTTGTTTCTACCTGCAACAGTTAATCTCATCTCCACTGACACCAGCTGCCAGTGCTATGCTTTGTAAGCCAACCCTGTTAACATTAAAAGCTAAAACTACAGCCTCACATCAAAGTAAAATAAGCTATACTGAAGTAAACAAGTAAAGCTCATTAGGTCTACTCAGCTGTGACCACAGTTTCACAGCAACCAACACAACTTGGAGTAAGAAATTCTAATCAGGTATTAGCTACTTGGTTACTTTGTTTCAAAACCACTGGGCAATCAAATGGTCCTGCAGCCTGCCTAGAGAGGCTGTGGAACCTCCATCCTTTGAGGTGTTCAAGATTAAACTGGACAAGATCCTGAGCAGCCTGCTGTAGCTGCCTCTGCTTTGAGCATGGTGCTGGAATAGATGATCTCCAGAGCTCCCTTCTGACCTTGCTGTTCTGCAATTATTCTATAAACCAGATTTAGTAAGAACTGCTTTGAGCAGAAGGTTAGACTGGCTGATCTCTAGAGTCCCTTACAACTTTAATTACTCTGTGATTCCATCTAAGTCACATTTCCAGCACATTCCTGAAAATAATCCAATCATCCAACTGCAGACACAGCCTCCATCCCTGCTCTTATACGCAGCTTGGTGTTACTGTTTTATCACTCTCTTAAGAACATTAGTTGGAGTTCTTCCAGTTTGTTTTTTCCCTTGGGGGAGGAGGAGAAGAGCACAGTATCACTACCACAGAAAATGAAATCATACTGTGTTAGATTTATATAAGAAACCTAAATCAGGCTTATGCACCTCACTATTACTTTTTAATTAAAAAAATAAAAACAAAATGTACATAAAGTAAGATAAGCTCACCAAAAATTACCAACATCAGAGCAGCAATCAAAGCATTCAAGCACCTCATGTAAAGACAGAATGCCTCTTACATTGTTTTTAACCCAGAAAATCATAACCTAGTTACCAAGCAGTGCACCACATCGATTTTAGACCATTACACTCTGACAATCTGTCAAATGAGAGCCTTAGGTAGGTAATAGTATCCCACTAAGAGCATGGTTGCTTCCCCCTAAGATACTATTCAAAGCTTTCAAGTATCAATCAGACCAAGCACACATTGAAGAGCCCTGCACAACAGTCTGAGTTACAGAAGCAGAATTCCTATCATGCCATCTTCCAAACTGACAATAAAACAACAGCAAAGTAAGCTAATTTCTCCTTAAAATTTGGTTTTGTTTGCTTCTGTTCTTTAAAGCCCACAGAGCCATAACAAAACAACACATTTTATGGTTAATTTACCAAAGCCTTCTGAAATTCAGATTTGAAATGCAGGTACTCCAAACACAAAGAGCCTTTTGCCTGGTAGAAGCAGTTACAGAATCATAGAATTGTTACAGTTGGAAAGGACCCTCAAGATCATCTAGTCCAACCGACAGCCCTACACTACTCTTATCCCTAAATCATCCCCTGAAGAAACATATCTATCCGCTTCTTAAAAACCTCCAGGGATGGGGACTCCACCACTTCCCTGGGCAGCCTATTCCAATATCTCACCACTCTTTCAGTAAAGAAATTCTTCCTAATGTCCAATCTAAACCTGCCCTGGCACAACTTAAGCCCATTCCCTCTAGTCCTGTCACTAGTCACAAGGGAGAAGAGGCCAACACCCGCCTCCCTAGAATGACCTTTCAGGTAGCTGAAGAGAGCGATAAGGTCTCCCCTCAGCCTCCTCTTCTCCAGGCTAAACAACCCCAGCTCCCTAAGCCTCTCCTCACAAGGCCTGTTCTCCACACCCCTGATTAGCTTAGTTGCCCTTCTCTGCACCCTCTCCAGCACCTCAACATCCTTCCTATGCTGTGGTGCCCAAAACTGCACACAGTACTCGAGGTGTGGTCTCACCAGTGCCGAGTACAATGGCAAGATCACGTCCCTGCTCCTGCTGGTCACACTATTCTTGATACAAAGCCAGGATGCCATTGGCCTTCTTAGCCACCTGGGCACACTGCTAGCTCATGTTCAGAGGGCTGTTAAATCAGCATCCTCAGGTCCTTCTCTGCTGGGCAGCTCTCCAGCCACTCCTCCCCAAGCCTGTAGAGCTGTTGGGGGTTGCTACGACCAAAATGCAGGACTCTACATTTGGCCTTATTGAAACTCATACAATTGGCCTTTGCCCATCAATGCAGCCTGTCAAGGTCCCTCTGCAGAGCCTCCCTACCCTCAAGAAGATCGACACTCCCACCCAGTTTAGTGTAGTCCGCAAACTTGCTATGGGTGCACTCTAACCCTTCATCCAAGCTGAAAACTACTTCTGTAGCTGCAGAATTCCATGAGGGCTTCTTCCTGATATTTTCATCCCTGAATCCGAGTATGAAGAAATATGTGTAGCAAAAAAACTGTGTAGCAAAATATTTTCTTTCTTTTTTATAGGTACAAAATTTCTTCTGAGTTTCAGCCAACCATTCTCAGTAAGAAATTTGGGGTTAAGTGTCCTTCCCTACCCTGAACAACCACACACACACACAGATGGCATTTCACCCCACCCCCATTTGGGCAACTGTCAGTTAAGAAGATTCAATTTTAGCAGTGACACGACTGCTAGAGCATCTGCAGAACACACTATAACTCTAAGCTCATATTAACTTTACACATTCAAAGGAAGTAAGTTAGAAGACAAGGATACAGAGTGCAGGAGAGTTTAAAGAGAAGATGTGAATTATGTTAAATACTACAGCTCTTTGAAGAAGAGTAGCTTCTTTGGTTAGAAAACTGTTAGTGACTTTGGAGTAAGGAGTCAATACTTACAAATAGTTTGGTTAAAAAAAGGAAGAACAGGGAATACAACAGGCGCTTTTGTGTGTGCCCTTCTTTCTTAAAGTGCAATGCTTGAAAGTTGAAAGAGGAAGGGAAAAAAGTACAAGTAGTACATGAGAGAGATGGAACAAGAATGAGAGCAGCACTGCCATACCCTGCTGGTCAGAGATAGGCCCGAGATTTGCATAGGATGACAAGGTAACAAACACTACAGCAATGATTAATGTTAATGTGTCCAAGGCTTATTCAGCTATCAGCAAAGAAAACATTTCTGAAATTTCAGGCAAGAATGGGAATGGAAAACAAGTCATTTTTCCTCAGCAAAAAGGACCATCCCCATCCCAGTAACAATACCTAGTTTTGTATTACTTCACCATGAAATGACATAGTCATTTACCTGGTTTTCCAAAACATGTACCCTCAAAGAAGGGGATTAAAGTTATCCACTACCAATAAGAAAAATTAAAGTGATTGTGAAAGCTATTTCAAAAGAGTGGTGGATGACTGATGAAATACAGTGAAGAGGATCTAAGAAGGATAGGTTATTTCAGTATTTATGAGAACTAACTGAGCAGGTGTCCAACTGTGTTGAGGGGCAAGATGTAGCAGCCAGAGGACTTCAAGCAAACTCTTCTGTTTGAATGAATATGATTGTTAAGAGAGCACCTTCAGGCTGCTGCTTGACAGTACAAAGGGCTAACGAGAAGCAAAAGCCTAAACTTAGGGCTACTGGTTTGCAAAGCTACTCTGAACTGAATCAGGGAATCAATTGGCAATGGTTTTCTTGAGGTAGAAAAAGAGCAGGCAAGAAAAGAGGCTAACAAAATAAAAATAGAATTCTTTTCTGGTGGGTTATTCATTGACTATGAATGTAGAAACATCACCTATACAACAATGTACGTGCAACAACTTTCACTTTCATAACCCTACCTGTTTTATTCAGTAACAAAAAAATTGCTTATTCACAGCCAGCTATGGAGTGGGATTTCTTTTAAGCTTAATCCTGGCAATACTATTACATATAGGAAAGATATGGATGTTTCTTTTCAGAAGGCAAAAGAAGATTCACTGTTATCAAAGTAAGTCTACCAAACATGTTTTATGGAAAACACATGCATGTTTTTAATCCATTCCGATTTATTATCCTTTCCCTTTTTGTAAGTGATGTGCTTCCCTCTCTTCAGGGCCCACAGGCACTAACAAGCACAAAAGAAAACAGCAGCTCCAGAAGAATCAGCAGGACATTTCCACACTTCATCTTTCCCTTCCCTCAAAAGGGCATGCAGCAGCAACAGAGATGCCCCTGCTATCAAAACCAAGGCTGAAACATCTTTTTAATCCCATCATAATTCATACTTTAAAGAAGCAGCAATGAAACCAACTCCACTGTGGAGCCAAGACTGGACAAGAGGCAATAAAAGCAGGCTTGAGATATCACCCAGCACCAATGCCTTCCTGATTAAAATCTCACCCTTTGATTTCTTACTGGCAGCAAGCTCACCATTGCTTTTCACTATACCCGTAGTTCACAACCTTTTCCAATCTACAGACCTCTTAAAAGTTGGATGCAAATCATCATATATTAAGTTTAAGCTAAGAAAAGCAAGCCCTTTTTAAAACAGCATGTTCTGGTTTAGGGGGGTTGGGTTTTCTCATTTGTAAACCACATATCTACCTCCCCACTCTTAAATTTATGAGTTCCTATGAATCCCAGGCCAAAGAATTATCCTAGCCATATCCCATTCTCTGACTCAGGAGACAACACCCAGTCTCCTTCCCTTCCCTTCTGAAGCCAGAGTAGAAGAGACATTGGCTGCAGTCACTAGAACAAAATAGCAGGGTAATTACTGGACAAGTGGCTTTACAAAGGCTTCAAATTAAACTCTGTAGGTATTCAGATCTACGTAAGTATAGGGTTCTTTTCTTTCCTGCTCACACAAAGCAGAGGAAAGGACAAGAGAATTAACTAAAATGCACAAGAGTACTAACAGTTGACCAGATCAGAACTTCCAAGCAGCATGCTGCCTTTATGTATACAAAGCAAAATAGCACACTTCAGAAACAACAACAAAATACCCTCTTCTCACAAAGAGCCATTTGGCAGACTTTCAATTATTCTGACCATTGTAGGTGAACTAACACTGAATTTTACACAAAACTTACCATGCAAATTTAGAAAGCCTTGTAAAGAATTACCAAAAACACTCTTGTAGATCAAACAGCTTCAAGGCCTTTCGTCCACAGTTTAAACTTCACATTCGACTTCCACAATTGAGTACTGAAGGTGATAAAAAAGCCAAAATATAACTGAAAGCAGAGTTTCAAAGGAAAAAAAGACGCACCCAGAAAGCCAAAGGGCAACCTTAAAAATGGTCACAAAGCTACTTTTGTATTTACATCAGCAATTAAACTCATTTAAGTGGAACAAACTGGCTCACCAGCAGCTTTAACCACGTTACACTAACTTTTCCTCCCACAATTTCAAGTACATCAATGATATAGGACTATATACTTGACCAAAACTGCATCATGTCTGTTCCATCACCACTCTGGAATGCACATTCCCAAACACACACGAGAAAGCCCGTGGACCAGGGCTATTTTAAAACATGCATTGTGCTTCTACCAGAACTGCATCTTCTAACTACCTAGACCACATTTAAAAACTGAGACTTAGCAAACCTAAAGCCCTTAAACAACAGCAAACTGCTCACTCTCTGAAAGTTATCCAACTGTAACTATAACCTGACACTCTAACTTGCAAACTTAAAATTCACTGAAGTTTAGACAACCTTTACCTCACCCCTTCAGAGCCCCAATCCTCCTTACTCCTTGAGGTAGGGAAAACGGTTCCATTGAACTTCTACATTCTGAATGTAACATATTCTAAGAAAATAATAAGAGGTTACAGAGCAGGGGAAATAACTAGCGTAGAAATTTTCCCCTTCAGTTACCTTATCTCTTTAAGCTTCACATTCTAAAGCAATTTAAGGCTTCAATTGACTAAAGGGAACAAATTCACTTGAAGACTGACAAAATTCAAAAAGAAGCAATGTAAGAAAAAAATCCCACTTAACTGCATTTTACCTCTTTGTATATTTGTTCACATTGCTGTATTTGACTCCAACTTAACGAACAGAAATGCTTCCATGCTCTTGCCCTACTTGAGCCAGCCCCTTGACTCTTGTGGGGGAAGGTGAACATCAAAACATAATCCATGGCTAAACTTAAGTTTTTTCAAGACCAGAACTTCACGCCATTTTTGGGTTTTGTACCACACTTGCCCTTGGATGTTCCTCACCACCAGCAGCCCAAATATCAGATGTGTTATTGGTATCTGCAAGTCAAGGATCCAGAAGGTAACTTTCGTGACAACACATGAACTTTTCCGGGCCTCAGATACATCAGCAATGTAGTTTTAGGACTGCTGCATGACTTGTTTTAAAGAACTTTGTTGTTACAAGCCAATACAGAGGAAATGCACTTAAAAGTTCTTTCCCATTCTACCTCTGCTGCTTCACATCTTGCAAACACACAGAAAAACTGAATACATGCTTCAGTTGCTCAATCATGACAAATACACTAGGGTTCCGTGAGCATATACCAACTATCGGTTTGTACACAGAACCATACTCTATAGCTGGTTTTCCTTGATGGTGCACTACCAATTTAGAAGTCAGTGCTCCCAAGCCAAAGACAACAAAGACATTATCAATAGTGTAGACCATCGATGTGTATGTTTAATATACTTAAATATTGGGACAAATAGCAACGCAACACTTCATGCAAGTGCAGTTTTGGAGGGTTTAACTTCTTCCTCCAAACTGGAGGTAAGGCTGCTGCAAAGCATTAGGTACAGGATGGCTTAATATCACTCTTAAATAATCTGCAGTCCCACATCCCTACATAGTACACCTCATTGCATCAGTACAACTAAACATAAGTATTATTATTACTTAGAAATCATTTTCCAAGGCAGTATTTTACTTACCTTTCTGTTATTTTTAGGATGCACTACAACCACATTTTCAAGATTTTTTTTTTTCCCTACTGCTACTAGAGCTGGGTGCACACTTTTTCCAAGATGAAACCGGAGCTGCCCATGTAAGCAAGTGATAAGCATCAAAACACATACAATTGTAGTATCTGAAGTTTACACTTGGAAGTCAGCCTAAACAAGTCTGATAGAACAATACAGCTGACTGAATTACAATGTATTTTGGGGGTTTGGGGTTTTTTTTTGTTTTGGTGGGTTTTTTTAGTGGTCTTGCTTTGCATTTGTTCTGTAACACACCAGCAGCAAAAAAATTTTATCTACTCCAGCATAAGTTAAAAGAACATTTAGCATAAGCCACTTAATATCAGTCCAAGAAACAGTAATGCTCATAATTAAATGAGTTCAAATGACCTTTGTAACTTTGGTTTCAAAATTGAGAAAGTTTGCACATCCTACAAGCACTCACCAGAAAAAAAAAAACAAAAACCTGAGACATGAGAGAAAGTGACAAATACAGCCCAGTAAATACAGGCAAGATTTTGACATCCATCAAGAACGTCTGAGAAGGAACACCTAGGCATGTCAACACTGTACCTAACAATGAAAGCTCTCTGTTGGCAGGCTGAATAGCAAGAGAATGTCAAAGCATTTTTAGGATAACCGTTATTAACATTATTAAACTTCTGGACATCTCCCTAGCAATACAGGTCTGAAAAGCTACCTTCATTCTCAGCCTATGAAGTTATCAACTTAAGTACGTAACACAGGGATCCATCACTGAAATTACTATAGTAGTCAGTTTGACTCCATTCATAAAAACCCCACCAAAAAGAAAGACTTGTTTAAGTACACTGTTCTGATTTTGCACAGATAAGACATATGAAGTGAAGAATCCCAAACTGAGCACCACATAAGGACATGTCCATAAAGTAATAGTGGCTTCAACTCAATGCTGAAGAATCAGCTATGCAATAAGTAACACAATTAGAGATGCTACATGCTTAGGAAACAAACTTAGAAGCAGCTATTATTTCTCCCTAGGTACTTACAATTTCATAAAGAATAATCCTTGATTGCTAGCCAAGCTATGGTAAAGAGGATGACAAGCATGCAGAGTAGTATTTCAGAAGAGGAACTCTCAAAACCAAGACTAAAAATAAAGTCTATACATAACTACTCAGACATGCTACCCATCAAACCCACCTCTTAGCAAGTATTTCCCATCTGTAGTTAATGGGCAGATGTATTTTTCTTTAAGTCAGCACATTTTTTGAAATGAAAAAGCATGAATGACATTCTAGTTGTTTATCCAACCAGCTGGAGAAGAAACTGGAGAGACTCTTGGTTAACAGCTGAAATGCCTGGTGTAATTTTGGTTAGTGACCTGTTTATCCTGGGTTACAGCTACAGTTCATTCAACTGTTGCCCCAAAAATCTATCACATTACTTGTCAACAAGAACCAGATGCTGGGGACTGTGGGGCAGGAGAAAGGAAGCAACTGAATCACCTACAAAACTGCCAAATCAGCTAGCCTTTTTTTAAAAGGAACATCTTTCCTAAATAAGTAAGAAACCTCAAGGGTTTAGCTTCAGTACCCCAGGCAAAACTGTCTGATGAGTCAGTTCAGTGGAAAATACTATCAGAAGGCCATGCTTTATAGAGAAATCATTTAATCCAGAGTATTCTTTGGAAAAAATCCAGGAGACTAAATAGGTAAGGATAAAAAAACAGAATGAAAAGGCTGATCAGGAAGATGAGAAATGAATTACTGCTTCCAAAGACAGCTGCAGTACAGTCTTTTTTCAGTAAAACCAAAATTGAACAGCAAAGAAAACTTACAGCAAAAGAATATTTTCCAAACTTGACTCATTTCAATATTCATGCCTTCACAGCCACACAAGCTCCTCTAAGAGACAATTTAAGTGCAGTTGACAGTATCTAAATCTGTACTTCTTGTATCAATGTATTGATTTAGTTGCATCTTTTCAACTAATTTTTCATGGCTTCACCTTCAGAAGTCATTCCCTTCAAAATTTAATCCTCTAGAAGACTTATCAACAGGTGTAGTAATGCATCTTTTTTGCCTCATTGTGCCATTTAAGTTGATCCAGATTAACAAACACTGAACTCTGCCACAGAAAATATTTTTCCTCTACAGAAGTTAAGGCACAACTGCAAATAGATAAAATTTGAATATATAAAGAACAAACTTTTCTGCCCTAACAATTACTACAAAGAATGCATGCTTTTTAGAAGAGCATGAATATACTCACTATGGAATTACACTGCTTGTTTAGTTTCCTGCTGTAAATTCTGTACTCATTCTGTTCTTATCACTGCATTGATCCAGCAGGGAAAGTATGTCACTTTCTTTTACAACTTCAAATTTATTCTTTAGTGCACTGTCACGATGCACTGTTCAGCCAAACAGCAAAAACAATTTTAGATACACCAGCTGCATACCCTTGAATATGCACTATTGCTTCAAGAGGTTTTAGGCACAGGTTGTGCCTATTCTACAGATACTGGAAATGCAGTAGATACAAGTATCTGTAGTCACACTCCTCCTAACAAGGAAACAATGATGTGCTGCACAAGGGAAGCTCAGCCTTAGAATTACTAAAACTTCACATGATACACATACACGACAGTATTACTCCTTTGCTTTCCAGAATCCAAACAGGCTTGGAGTCCAAGGTACAAGTAACAAATAGATTATATGAAATACAAATACGTTCCCCAAACCAAAAGTTTAAATTGTGAATTAGTAAACTTTGCCAAATTTCTTGTACAGCCTTACTTGGACTTGATGTCCACTTCCTGCAAACAGCCACCACCTTATTTTCAGAAGAATATGGATTCTCTCTGTCTTGGAAAGCAAAACTCAGGTTATCCTTGTAACATTCTAGTCAGGCTACTGGAATTTTTTCATACTTTTAGAGGTGCTTTTCCTCTTCCTGTGAAGACTGACAAGTCAGGCACTACCTGATCTAACAACTATTAATAAAATTAAAAGATATTAAACCAAAAAAAATCAAATCAGTTGAATTTTTATTCATTTTTAATCCTGCTTCTAATACTGAACGAGGTACTGCCTCAGTTACCATGGATGATGCCCATGACACATCACATACTCAAAAGAAACATTTACTTCCTGGCTTCTTCCTATTCATTCTACCAAGTTAGGAAAATAGATTTTGAATTTCTGTATGATATATGCTCCTTTCAGGAAATTACTTTCCACTTTAGTGGTCATCACCAATAAAGGACTATTGTTTTTTAATCCCTTCCCTCCCCTGCTTTTCCCAGTTGCACACACTTTTTCCTCCCTCTAATCCACCCACTCTTTAAAAAGTCACCACATCAACTTTTCAAGGCTGCTTGTTTGCAGCAGCTCAGAGTAAACCAGCAAACCAAGTCTGTCACACACACGACTATTTTTGAAGTGAAAATTAACATGAATACAATTTAAATGGAGACAAGTCAACAACCGGGCCCAGATAAGAACTCTGTGTGTAACAGCAGGGGAGAAGTGTTGTTATAGAAAATGGGGGCTAAAAGCATGGAATGAGAGCCAGCTTTGTTCACAGTCAGTATCCTAAGTGCCTATCAGTCAGCAAAAGCATTTTTAAAACAGCTGCATCAAAGGTTTCTGCAAGTTAGTCAGCATGTGACAGGCCAGCACATTACAACAGTGCCACAGCAATCTCTGCATAATAGGAGTGCTCAGAGTGACCTGAAAGGTCAGTGTTTTCAAGCATTCCAGTAATCTGTAAATTGCCTTGGCTTATCGCTTGGAAGCAACATAATTACATTGCTTGAAGGGCTAGGACAGTAAAGACAGATTTTAGGTATTATGCTTTGGTCAGCTACATACTAGCCTCTACACCGTAAGTATAACCAAGAAACAACGACTAGCATGCAAGTGAAAAATAATGGAACATTAAAACATGGGAAAATCTGCTTTTCAGATAGAGGGAAAACTACTAAGTTTTGTTAACATTGTCCATAGTATTTTAAAAAGTATGTGAGGTTTTTTTAAAATGCTCTAAAAAGTGTTCAAAGTGTTTAAAGTTATTTGCTACAAACCTGATTTTTAAATACAGAAAAACCTGAAACTGAGTAAATTTAAAGGTTCTGTTCTAGAAGCCAAAATGTGGAGCAAGAAAAATCTAGTTTCATATTAAGTGACCAGGTGCATTTGAAAAATATGATACTTTCCATGAGAGAAAAATAAATCATTACCCCAAGCAATGTACTCAGAGAAGCAAGGCCAGTCATTGACTTTATTCAGAGATTTTTTTTCTAGCAAGAAGAAAGAAAAATTGGATCCCTCAGTCTATCAACCTCACAAGATTAAAAACCTGGTATTTAGTTGCCAGCAGCCTAATCAGGACCACAGTAAGAGTCAAACTACTTCAACTATTTGATTCATGTGCTTCTCCTGTCATACACCACAGCATATAACACATCAACCTGATCACAAGGCTCACAGAACAGGCATTTGCAGCTCGCCGTGGTTTACTTCGCTCTGTCCTGTGTAGCCCTTCTGCTTACTCTACAACTATATTTCTAACAAATCTATTTCTACTACTTCACTCTAGGCAATTTCAAGCATTCCTCATTCACACAGAAGGGAATAAAACTGAGGACAAATATATCGTAAAGTTGTTAGTTTAGTTCAGTCAGAGAAGACGGGAAGAACCCATACAACATTTCTCTGACTGCTTGCTTTTGTTTAAACTATTTTGATTATCAGTAACTAAAGGTATGTTTGATTTTTTTTTTTTAAGGCAGACAGTCAATGTAATTAGAAGTTCAGGCTAGAAAAAAAAGCATGCTGCAGAAATACAGCATTCAAGTTTAAAAGCCATCTTCTGCCCATTTGCACTTTAAGATGCTAGCACAATCTGAAGCATGGGACACAAATCTTGTATTGTTGTCAACCAAACTGAGTTTACAGCAAAGAAGATAGCCCTAGCATTAGCAGTAACCCAACTGACTTAAAAGGTATCCTCATGATGCTGGAAGAAAAGAAAGCAACACCACTGGTCATTCTGAAGGAACAATGATCTCAGCAACTCTCTCAAACACCGGCTTCTTACTAGTATTTACACATCTTCCCAAGATAGAGGCATTTACTGATTGCAGATAAATACAAGAAACAGGAAAACCTTTTAAGTTACTATTGGTTTATTTCAAATAAATAATGTCTGTCCTTATTTACCCTCAAAGGCAAAGAGTTCTTCAAAACTAAAAACCCAAACAAATAATTTGTGTATTTTGTATATGTATATAAAACATAAAATGTATATTTTAACTTCAAACCCCCAAAAATCATCAGAACAGTCAGCCATGAAATCATATAAAAACTACAACATATCTTTTGGAAGAAGGCATGTATTGATTACATCATCTCGTATTTCAGATGGAAGATTTAACTGGAAAAACACCGCTTGATAAAGAATGCAACTAGCTCCTGGGAATAGTGCACTAGCAGAGAGGTGTTTCTTGGAAACTGACCTCCCTCTCCCATGGGGAAATGCAGCTGGCAGTGTCTAGACAGCCATTTCCAAACTTCTCCTCTTCTTAGGGTAGGGAACCAACAGTAATTTTCAATTCTATCTGCGGTTCTTCTCAGTATGCAACAGGTCCCATCTCAACTCCTCCCAAGTATTAGGAGGGCAGAAATCCCAGGACACTTGAGGAAACAGACAAATAAGGACAAAGAAAATCGTATTCTTAACATTAAAAATACTGCCAGGATTCACAGAGTGTGTGGGGAGGAGCAAGAGTTGCACGTAGAGAAAGGTGTATTGTGAAAGTGAGTAATTCTGAACTGCCCCCTCCTTCCTTAGGCTGTTAGCTGGAGGAGGACTTTCCTTAAGCCAGAACATGTCATTTCTAAGTTTTCCGTTTCACAGGAATTGTTACTACCTTTTGAGCTAATTCAAACTATCACTCTTTGCACAGCTGGGAGCATTTAGGTCAGCACCTCCTCTCTCTGAAAACAGCACAGTAGTCTCAGAAAGGTGAGCTCTTCGCTTTACAGCAACAGCAATTCAGGTCCTATCTACACAAACAGTTAAGCCATTAAGATGAAAGACTTTCACATGATGCCTGCTTTGTTGATTATCCACCCAAGACTTACAAAAGTATGGATATTCATTTAAGAGGATGTAGTTTACCAAATTATCTTCATATTCAAGATTTTGCCCTTTCCTAGTTACCTGGGAATATGCTCCAATAAATACTATACTGAAAAGGAATGCCCGAATTACCATGTGTGAGGATTTCCATTATTTCCAAATGCAGTAAAAGAAAGGATAAGCAGTAGGTGCATTTCAGGATGTTTTGTTTATGGCTTCTGATTACTTCTCATCCAAAGTTTGCATTCTTACAGGTTTTGAAATACTTCCAGCTTGCTACAGAAAGTCTTATTATGTAGAACTTTTGTTATAGAATCCTACCATCCTTCGAACTGTCCTGTATTTGCTTTGGCATTTAAAAGAGCTTTTATGATTTTCTTTTTGCCTTCCAACTCCCTTCAGCTCTCTCACTGAAAGCAGAAAAAAGCAAGTACAAGAAACAATACTCCTGCAACTTAAGCAAAACACCTACATTTTTATTATGGCTCTCTCAGAGGTGAGGTCTGATACTGTAACCTTAATTATTATTTTTTTTACCAGTAATTGTTAAATATAGCTATGAGGTTAGTCTTGATGAGAAAATTCTCTAAGGCTTACTCATACAACACAAGGTTTCACAATAATTATTCAGAGAGTTCAGACACCTCAGCTTTGTGCTAAGGTTTTTGTTTCTTTGCTGGGGAGGGCAGAGGCAAGAAAGAAGAACAAGTACTTGAGTCAGGATTACAAACTGTCTGCTGCCCTTCGGCTCTCTTTCCTTTCATTCTCTTCTCCCTCAAACATCACCTACTATTTTCCTCCCTAAGTGTCTTCTTTCTGTAGCTTCTTTCCTACTATCATAGTTCTCACTTTTAGCTTAGCCAACAGAAGCTTGCATAAAAATCCAGGAAAGGTAGACAAATGCAGTTAAAACATAACCAAATTGGATCTTTGGCCTGCTACTGGCAAAACCTCATCTGAGAAACCAGATGCCAACCTTTCATTTAGAAGATGATGGGTTTCAACCAACTCGAAGTACTGCACAGAAGTAGCTATTCCTGCCTCTCTCTCCATTCTTCACAGACAATTTTTTTGCAGTACGCTAGAACAGGCCTGCTATTCAGTAACTTCTGAATCCTCCTTACTTGTGAAGTCCCATTTTACCTAATGTACTCTTGGCATCTCCATAGAGAATACAGTGATGCAAACATTTTCAGTTTCAGAAATGTCTCAGAAATATTGAGTAGCAGAGACAACATTCCACAACAGAAGAACTGAGGGGCAACAGACGATGACAACTTAGCAGTGATACAGTGCCCCTGCAACAGTGCACAGGTTCATGCTATCTTTACATAACATTTGCAGATTTAGTGATGAGTGCAACATTAAAAAAAACTAAACTTAAATACCTGATAAAGCTAGTGGTATATGGTCAAGAAGCTTCCCAGCTGCCCACAAGGTGATGACATTTCACGACCCACTTACCACTTTACAGATAATACTTATTTTTCAGTCTAAGTGGTACCATACTGCACTTAAGAAAGGTAAAATATGCAAGATGAATACAATAAACTGAATATTCAGCATATTGATACTGTATTCAAAGTTTTTGATGACAGATCCCCTAATTTGAAAGCAGTTTCCTGGGCACCTCCAGGGGGCATTTACCATCTAACCACCAAAAGGAAACAAACCATGATACACGAGCAAGACTGAAAAAAATAAGCTGACACACTACAGAGTGCTTCTACAGCTCTGTATCCAGATCAGATGAAACATCTTTTTAGTTCAAGTCAGTAATAAGCTTTTTGTGAAACTGCAGACCTTCTTCATACTGCCTAGTTAAAGGCTCCCCGTTTTAGAAGAGCTAAATTAATGCAGCCTACATTATCCATAGGAGGCAAACCCCAAACAGAATGCAAGTCCATTTAGTTCTCTCATATGAGATTACTCTCCAGCTATTTCCACTCCCACATAGCTGTTATAGTTATTAACAGAGGTGTTTATCCTCTATGTGATGGCCAATCACTTTCCACAAATTAATTTCAATTTTGAAGGAAACACAAGTTCTTCTGTCAGAAAGTCTTGGCTTCAAGATATTAATACCCACTGGAAATACTATTTCAGGGAGTCCAGATTTGCAGGAAAAGCCTGTACCTTTTCCACTCAATGCTAAGCTGGAAAACTACTCCATATGAAGACATTCCTGGGCAAAGCAGTTCTCTTCCAAGTAACATGTAGGAACAATGCCCAGACAAGCGAGATAAAAGTTTTTAAACAAGCATCCTGTCCTGAGAGGGTTAACATGTCTTGGCCTTCTCCCAGATTTAATTCTGGGGAAGCCAGCCATCTAAAATGAACATGAACTACAGATTTATTATGAGTCTTGGAATTTGTTCAGATAAACAATACTTGGCATACTTAACCCCAGGTACTATCCTGATCCCATATTATCCAAAACTGACTAATTATTTGATTTCACATTGTCAAGTAGCACCCTTTAAAGTTACTTCTAGAGTTTTATAGTTACAGTAATGCCAATTGTTACTTTCTACTAGAAACAACTTGTTTCTAATTTCTAAATTCTTCCCATGCTGTAATTTAAGCCTATTAAATTTTCAATGAAGCTAACTGTGTAAATATTCTCTCATCTACATTTTTTAAGACTTCTAATTTAAAAAAAACCCACACATTTTACAGCAATGTGTGCTAGGTGAGCCCTGCAAACTCCTGTCACCATTGCTCTTGATTTAATTAATATAAAAATTGACATAATTGTTCACATTTCACAAGCTCATTTCATTACACTGCTGCTTCTAGTTAAAATTGAAGGCTATCCTTTTAATGAACTCTACTTAAACTGAGCAGTGCCTCTTCAGCTACAAGTTACTACTTCTTAATTCTTGTATTATCCAACTTCATAATGAATATAACCAAGTGACACTGTTGTAGGGTCCATGGTCTAACAGGAGACGATCAACAATGTCTGTAGGAAAGGGGCACACCAAGTCTTCTCAAAGATCTATGTCCAAAAGCTTGATTGTATGGTCTAAAGTTTATTAACAAATCTAAAAGAGACACTCTCTATGTATTCTGCTTATTCTATGTCCCATCTGGATACATCGTAAAAAACAATAACCAGCCTAGAGTGTAAATAGCTGAAACAGGGGTATTTAATATTTACCAAAAAAGTTTAAAGCTGGATAAATAAATGGAGGCCATTTGTTAAAAATGACTGCTGACCCAGTAGGGCAGAGGGGAAGACATGTTACCGGACCCCATTCAAACTGGGCAAGGAACAGTCTACACAATCCCAAAGGATCATGAGTTGAAAACTAATTACTGCCTGGCTTAGGAGGGGTGGGGGGAAATATTTTGTAATTAAGTTTCTAAAAAAGAAATCAAATACAAAAGGCAGTGGTGAGGAAGACAGAAGACTACTCTTCAGTGCAGTACATACCAGGAAAAGGCTTGGAGCTACAAATCAAAGAAACTGCCTACTTTTGCTCAATTTCTATTTTTAGCAAATCAGTACTTTGCATATGTGGGGGTGGGGAGACAAGAAAACTATTGGAGCAATATCAAGTTCTGTTTTACTGCTTCTTGTGCTACCGAAAACTAAGAACACACCTTATGATGAGTTATGCAGGCCAAAAAGGTCAACAGTACTCCTATCCACTTCTCCTAAGAATACGAAGTTCTCCAACACAACATTCCCTACTACTACGATCTTACTGAATTTCGGCTGCCCTCCCCCACCACAAAAGGGCAGAACATCTGTTTATAATGGATTAGGAAACAAGAAGCCTATTAGAGATTACCAAATACTCTTGAGGAAATAAATACTATTTTAACATAAAGCCAATATTTAAATTTTTAGCACCTACAACATACTCCATTTTTCCAAATGTCTAAATAGATCCCTGAGGTGCAAAGGCAGGAAACAACTTTAAAGAGCTACTAAAGATCCTGCAGAGTTAGGAAAAACAAACGTGGGTGAAGTGCTCAGTCCGGCCAACACAGGGCCAGTTCTCCAACCCCGTAGTAGCCCACCTACATAGCTCAAACAGCCCGCAAGGCTTGTGGCTTAAGGAGTTATCTAAGGATATTCCACAGCAGAAAAATCCCAAGGATAACCAAGCAGACAGCACTGTCCCTAGACAAGTCACCACACCTGTAGCCTCAGCAGTCCTTGTTCTCTGCAGGATCCAAGGGAGACACACTGGACCTTCCGTCACCCAGATGATCGTGTTCCTCACATCACCAGCACTTAAAACAAGGGCACACCTACTATTTACAAGTGTAGAGTGCATATTTGAATAATAGGTACCTAAAATAGCATAATTATATGGACAGAAAATGTTTTCATTTCAGGACTTTTGGATTCAGCATAAATTCACTGCACAGAATCGCAGATTCATTTTCAGACTTCCCTACAGCTGTTTGCTTAATCAGTACACTTAGTGAAGAAGCCATTAGCTACATATTTGCCCGAGAAAACACCGAGCACAGTTTGCTATAAATTTCTGTTACATTTATACTATGATTATCAGGAAAAATTTTGGAGATATTAATTAATGACTGATGTCTGTCTTAACCACAGGGCAGTTTGCTGTACAGATTACATAACTTCAGACAGCCCATAAACTTAACAATAAGCATTTGCTTCAAATACTACCCCTGAATGCAAACATACACTTAGAATTTGACACAGTGTTAACAAACCCAACATTGAGACTATTAATTCTGACACAGACACACATATGGTTTTACTCTCCCCACACTGTGACTGTAATCTGATTTCCCTCACGCTCCCCTGACAGACACAAGACATCACCTTTCCTCTAGTTATAGAGTACAGGCGAACAAAACAGAAGGGAGCATCCTATTTCATACTGCAAGCTTACTGGCATGGCCTGCAACAAAGTGATTGAACAGTTGGGTCCTTAGTCGGAACATATCTGACTTTGATACCAAGTTTTTGGATGCGTGCTTTAACTTAAGATAGACAAGACCTTTTGCATAGCACTTCAAATAATAAACCCAAAGTATTTAGCACAATTCAGTTTGAATAGTTCACCAGTTACGCCTCTGTTTTCAACTCAGTATCTTACACTGAGGACCTGTTACCAAGTCTTTTCTTGAGTCCCCATACCAGAAAGTTTTGACCATTATGGTCCATTGTAGTATCAAGGTGGACATACATTCAAGCTTAATGACCACTCCTGACTTCAAGCACCAATTCAAAAGACCATGTTTTGAGCCTTTTTTTTCTTTGCATAGACAAAAGCCCAGTATCTGTTCTCATAGTATGTAAATAGTAGTACAACATGCATATTAAAATACTTATGACATACAATAACCCATTTATAGATGTTTTCCTTGAAACAAAGATTAGCTAGCTGGACACTGATATGGTCTTACTGATTTTCCACTCTATACAGGTGGAACCAATTCCCAGGCATAGTCAGATTTCAAGCTCTGTTTACATTACAGTAATCTTTCTGCTGCATGTTGAATCAGAAGCAAACTCCAGAATATACCTCATAATGACCTACAGAGGAGTGTGGAGCTCATGGGTCTCACATTACAACAAAATTCATACAGAAAAAGGCACCTTAACTGTCATTTGCTAGCTGAAGTTGCCTATAGCCATAACTGTAACAGTCGGAATTTTTAAATATCCAAATCCAAAGTTTAAGTTACATAGATAATTTCTTCTTTGACAACAAAACAGTGCTTCCCAAGGTCCAAATATGGGAAACACTGTCAAAATTAAATGCAGTCATTTTACAGGATCCCTTTTTTTTTCCAAGTAGAAGGTAGATTCTGATGTTAAAACTAAATCCTCAGCTCATTTCTACTTGATGTTATTTCCCTATACACATTTTCTACATACTTATTTCTTTTTCATTGTTTTAGTTAAAGTATCTCACCAAGAACCTGGAACTGATCTAACATTATAGTGTACATATAGACTTAAATGGGAAAACCAAAATACTCTTCCAAACTTAGCTATCTCATAGATTAGAGCACATTAAAAAACACTTCAAAAGCCTGCGTGCATATCTTCTACAATAAACAACTACATTGGTGTCTCCAAGTAGGATCTGGGGGAGAATGCTAACCCACACTTATGTAAATCATACGTCATTCCCGCTAGCAGAGGAAACCAGAGTCCTTGCCATCAGCAAGCCTTGAACTGTTAACAGGATCAACTTCTCAACTTCCAATTGAAGTGGTAGGTAATAGATATGTGCCTGGAGCTAGAAAGAGTTAGAAAAACCAAAACCCAATTAATTACAGAACTGAGCTGAAAGACTGGGAAATAGTCTTTATGCGTATATTCAAAACTAGAAAGAACTCTCAAGAACCCAGGTTCAAGAACTAAAGAAGTTCTGTCCCCATATTTACTACTTAAAGGCATTTCTATTTTTTTACCAATGTGGACTATATTTGAACCCTCAGCTTAAAGGTGGAAAGCTTTACATCTCATTACTAATACCCTGACACAGTCATTCCCACAGCATCCATTAGCATTGTTCAAAAAGACATCAGAAGAGATTAGGCCCCTTACATTTTGCAATCACAGCCACCACTAGATTAGACTGCAAGCAAGCTTTCACTTCTCTCACCATTTTCTACTGTATATTACCAACAGCTACAGCAAGCATTTAAAACCTTAATAAAACCAAATTCTTCTACAGCATAGTGGAGGAAAAAGCTAAGTAACCAAAACTTAAGGGCAGCAGAAGGTAGCATAAAGACTGCTGATAATAGGGCATAACACAATCAATCACAGCAGCCAAGATTCCCTCAAGTATAAATAAGAATTATTCAGCTAATAAAAAGGGGTTTTTTAGTTCTCTTCTGGTGAAGTGTGCCAACATAAATGTGGACACACACACAAGGCCCACAAGGCCAAAATGTATTAAGAGAAAACCATTTACAGTGTTTTAAAAAAGTATCACAACCCCAAAAATGAGAAACCAGATAGCATGCCCAAAGAAAACAAGATCTGAAACTTGAACATAGAAGTCCTCCATTATTCCAGTATTTCTAAAACATTTATAATCCTCCCATCTACAACTATTAAAACTATATGAATAGTAGCCCAGGAACTAACAGCTGAAGTAGAAATAACACTATACACCCATTGACAGGATTTCTCTTTTGACAAGGGAATTCAAATGAGTTGTATGCATAAGATCCTAGTCACAGAATCACAGAAGTCTCCAAAGACATTTCTGTGATCAAAAAGGTAAGAAATAACTTTGATAAAAGGCTACTACAGACTGTAAGAATTTACATGGAAAAAGTTACAGGACTTAGGAAAAGAGACAGACATGCCTTTTATATAAAAAAGGTATGTTTTTTACAAAATCTGAAAGTCTACCGGTGAGGAATTAAAAGTTGAAGAAGACTATATTTTGCAACATCTTAAATTAACATACCTTTCAGTGTAATTAGTTTGGCTGATAGTGTATACATGTTTACATGCTCAAAGGGCCAATCTGATATGACCACGATCTGGAGGAAGTTTCAAGTAACTGCTATCATAAGACACAAATTTCCAATTTTCACCAGTCTGTACATGAGTCTACAGCCAAAACAGATACACTTCTGTATTAAAAAATATTTTTTTTAAAGATGACACAAGGATGTGTAAAAGGCCATATTTTTCCACAGCTTCACAAAACAGCTGTATTTTAAGAAAGTACTCTGAACTGGAAGCAGGAACCTTGCACCCCACCTTCATACAACAGGAAACAATATTTAAGTTGACATAATTTCTCACAATATCTTGTGTGGCAGAATCGTAGCAAATACTATTCTTTTTAGAAGCAAAACCAACATTTATCTTCAAGTCCTGTTTGTTGCTAATATAAATGCATTTGAGCAAGGAAATAAGTATGCTTTATCTGTCTCTATAGCCAAGTGATACCAACAGTTTGAAGTATTGAAATTATATGTTTGAAAGGTTAAAATGAACTACTTCTCCCATCATATGCATTTATTGTTGAAATCTGCACACATATATATTAAAATGTAATAAAAGATCTCAGAAAGCATACTTAGAAGTGGGCATGCAACTCAGTCAGCTAAGACTAGCATTAAAAGTTTCTCAAATAGCACTACAGAAGCTGAAGTTGTCTTGAATACACCTTCAAAGTCAAATTAAGAGTTTGGAGTTAATATAATCACCGTAGCTAACAAAATCTTACAAGTTGTAAGTTTACCAGTAACTTAGTATTTTAAGCAGTCCGCATTTTTTCAGTAGTAATGCAATAAGGTGTGCATTTTGCTTCACCCTGCAGAACATCACTTCTGATTAAGTGCGTACCAGTAAGTGACATCAGACCGAAACCGCATAGTTTCACTCCAGAGCAAACACCACTAAGCCGAGCTCCAGCAAAACGAGCGAGCACACGAAGGGAGCTCGGAACGCTGAAGCCAGGGAGCTACTGAAGAGTCACAGCTAAAAATCAGTTCGAAATTTAAATTCAAAGTAGTTTCTAAGCCAACCTTTAATTTTACACGAAGGAAAACTAACCTGTTGAGCGTTCCTAACTCCACCTCTTTCCCTCGGGGACGTTCAGCATTACTCACCGCCCCGGCAGTGCGAGGGGAGGTCAGAGTACACACCCTGCAACGTGCACCTGCACCATGAACACCTCCAGATCAGGTGGAGGACCTGCACAACTTTCTGAAGGATTACTGCCACCCCAAATCTGTTTACCGTATGTCAGCAACAATCATCCACGACTGATTCAGCGGCCACAGAAAAATCCTGCAGTACTGGACTCTCCCAGTTAAACCTTTCCCAATTGCTATCTGACTCTTCAGCCTGGAACAAAAGGGCACGGCCTGTCCCAGAGCGCCTCTGCCCCGCATCCGCCGAGAGCGCGGCTCGGGCCGATACCGAGGGCTTCTCCTGGGGGCCGAGCGAGGGCCGGACTGAGGCCGGATCCATGGGAGCGCGCCGGTCAGCTCGGACACGTCCCGCCACTGGGGCCCGGCGCCCGCGGCGCTCCCCGCCCGCCAGCCGGGCGTCACCATACATCCAACAGGTAGGCGAGCGGGCGGGGAACCGCCGCGGGCGGTGGCTAGGGGGGCAACGGCCCCGGGCCTGGAGGGAGAGGGGGCCTCTGAGCCACCTGCGAGAGAGCTCGGCGCGACTAGCAGGCGGGAAGAAAGCTCGCCAGCCGCCCAGGGAAGGCGGCTGGGAGGTCCCGACTCACCTCGCCCACCCCCCCTGAGACCGAGCGCCCTCCGCCCCGGCTGCCCGCATCCCCGGGGCGGGCGAGGGAAGCCGCGGCCGCCAGGACAACGGGCTCGGCGGGACGCAGGCTGCCCAGCACGGCAGAAGGCTGCAAGGCGGCACCACCAAAAGCGCGTCGGGTGGACGGCGGGGATTAGAGCGGTGAGGGAGCACCACCACCCCAGGGCTGAGCCTTACCTTAGTAGAAGCTGCCGCGGCCCTGGCAGACATTTTGTTTCCTTCTCTCCCCCAGAGTAGGGCGAGCGTGTGCGCGCCTGCAACTCCTCAGGCCGGGGGAGAAAAACTCCCCACCGCCACTCGCGCCTCACGGAGCTGCCCGAATAAACATCCCAGAGCGCAGGGAGGAGGAGGAAGAGGAGGGCGGCAGGAAAGGGGCGGGGATGGGGGAGGAGGAAGGAAGAAAGAAAGAGAAAGAGGAAGGGGAGAAGAGATTTAAGTTTGATACAACTCCGGTCTTTCTCCCGCGCCCGGCGGCGCCTGGCACGCCGGGGCCCACCGAGCCCGTCCGCGGTGCCGCCGCCGGAGCGCGGA